>JARHVA010000187.1:5940000-6130000 GCA_037957365.1 Torreya grandis
ATGTTGCTCACCTTATATAAACGGTTGATCAAAATTGAATACCAATGTGCACCCCCTCACCAAAGGTCTCAATATTATATATTCTATACATATCTTCAATTATCTTGTTCATATTTTATTGTAATGAGATTAAACCTTATGATTTGGACTACAAGAAAGTAGTATCTTAGAATTATTTCTCTAGCTTGCGATTTGAGGTTGAGGAGTCCATTACTAAATTGTGTTCTCTCCTACATGTAGGACTTAATATGAATGTAGTTTGGGATATATATGTAATTCAAGGTAGAGGGATATAAATAATTTGAATACATACATATAAAATTTATAATATTTAGTGCTTTCTCAATTTGGATGGGGCCTTAAAAGGGTCTACATGATAATTTTTATATAGTAATGGAAAGTCAAAGGCTTCCATAATGTGAAATATTTACTAGACATGAGTTAATGAGATCAATGTCAATATTTAAAAAAAATTGTCTTATATATATGTATGATAAATTTGTGAATAGGCCTTAGTTATATTGGTTAGAGGTGATGGGACCTATATAGATATCAAAGATCATGAGTTTCACTCATATGAGCTAATAAATATAGAGAGTGTAGCATGCACATGCCTAGATTTAGCCCTAATGGAATTTAAAATGTGTTCATATTATTCCAAGTGTTTATTATTCATAATGGGATAATTTAACATTTTTTATGACTTGACACAACAGGGCTAAGCTTGGCCTATCAGGGGCTCACATCATGTGAATTATTTACTAGACATGAGTTGATAGGATCGATGCCAATATTTAAACATTTTTGTATTATATGTATGTATGGTATTTGTGAATAGGCCTTAATTATATGTATTGGAGGTGATGGGACCTATCTAGGTATCAAAGATCATGAATTCCACTCATGTGAGATAATAAATGTAGAGAGTGCACAATGTGCACATGCCTAGATTTGTTCCTCATAACATCTGAGATGTGTTCATATTTTTCCAAGTGTTTCTTATTATTGATGGGATCATTGATTAATTTTGATGACTTGACACAGTGGGGTTAGGACCAACCTATTGGTACTATATTTTTGAATTGGTCACTTGGTGTACAAAAGTACACATGGTCATCTCTGATTAGATCAAAATTCCTGACGTATGAACATCTTTGATGATTTTAGGATCTATAATGTATCTAAATATTTAAAAAATCTACAACTTATCTAGATGTAATATACCTACATGTGTAAATATTTTATTGGATTAGGTATCTTGAGGCTATGACAAATCTGATGCTTTTAGGACTTGACAGTTAGATCTCTACCACTTATATGTGTATACAAGATACACATGGTGAATCTAATTAGATCATGCCTCATAGGGATTTGATATCTCTTTAAGGCTTCTAAGACCTAACACCTCTAAAAATTCTAACACTTCCAAGCATGTAGGAGGTATATGTGGTGATATGTAATTGGATTTAGCCTCTTGGGGCATTATCAAATCTAAAACTTCTAAGACTTGATATATTTATGATAGCTTTAACACTTTTGGGGTACACACGTGGCACAATAAGGTTTAATTATAGGGGTAGTTAGGGTTAAAATAATCCATGTATGAATGTATTTTAAATTGTATAAATGATGTGATTTGAAGTGAAATTGATCCTAGAATGTCATCATGTATATATACAATGAACCAAATAGTTGATTCATTCAATCAAGGAGGTATGGGAAGCCAATTTAAACCCCTACTTAATGTAACTAAAAGAACATGATATATGATTTAGGACAAAATTGAGTACGATTTTAGATCTTGAATTAAACCAATTAGTCAATTAGTGAAATTAAGGAAGTGATTTGGGTAAAATTAAGCCCCTAAACCAAATTTATGGCCCAATCAATTATATAATCTATGCAACATGTATGGCTTAACTGACCCTAATTTAATTAGAAATGAAAATATGAATGAAAATGTGGCCAATTTGAAGCCATTGATTCTAAATTGGAGTTTAAATTATGATTAAAGGGGCTAAATTAGGTCACATTTTGTGACATGTTGGTTGTCAAACCTAATTTTATCACTTAAATGTGTATAGTTCTCCTAAACCCTAATTTCATGACATATACACATGTACAAACCCATTACACTAAACCCTAACCCTAAATCCTAATTTTATAACAAACATGACCAATAAGTTCCCTGATTTCATCACAAATGCATAAATTAATGAATGTGATTAATCACAATTTGTGAACCCATTATTCACCTAGTTTTTTAAGGACCTATTATGGGATTTTGGGAAAAATGAAATCATTTTATCTCACATATTAAGACTTATTACATCATATGATAGTATTATTACTTCATAGTCTTATAAAGAGTCTTATTGCATCATGTATAAGATATTTATGCATCATATTGGGTATTTATGCATCATATTGTGCCTTATTTCATCATATTGATCTGTATTTCATAATATGATAGCCTTATTAGAACATTTGATAGTCTTATTTCATCATATTATATTATAGGGGATTTTATGCATTAAATATGAGCCTTTGTGCTTGTTTTTATAGTATATGTGTATACTTAAATGAATGCATGTGTATTATAGTAATGCATATTCATTCTTATAATGCATACACATTCCTTGAAGTAAAATAAAAATTTACTTTTCAACATCTTTTTTAATCCCAAATCAATATTTTTGTCCCCATAGACATTCCCTTCACACTCTGCATATTCTCTATGTATTTTCTTTGCAATTTTTTTGGAACCCACATTTTGAAGTACTTTCTTGCTTGCTTTTGTCAAAATAGGATTTGGTACATTTTAAATGAAGAGGAAGAAGTTGAATAAAAAACACCAGAGTAATTTTAAGAGTTGAGATAAAAAAACAAGATACGAATGCAAGCATTTCATTGTAGATAAGGTACAAACACTAAACTTGATGAGCCAAATGCCTTAGATAATGAGGTAATTAACAATAATGAATTAAGTAATGATGAAAATAACAATAATGAATTGAATTATGATGAAATTCATAATACTAAATTGAATTATGATGAAATTGACAATAATAAATTAGATAATGTTGAAAATTCACATTCAAAGTTTCAAGTTTTTGATTTTGTTGATAAAGAGCCTATGAATGATACTTTACCCACCAAAAATGAAGAAAATTTAATGGAGATAAATAATGATGAAATTAACAATAAATAAAAAAATCATAGAAACATATAATGAAGAAACAAATAATGAAGAAAATTTCATGGAAACATATAATGATTTGAAACACCCTCTGATTGGATTCCACTAATAACCACACCTCCAATAATTGTGTGTAGAAAAGACAAGTAATTAATTGAATTTGAAGATAATATTTTGAAACCAATGCATAAAAAATGTCTAATTACCATTCAAGAAGGTTGTCTTAATAAAATTTGGATAGTTTCTTTCATATATTGGATTATGATAGTCAAAGATGTCAATTATTTGTTCTGTTGATGAAATTAGTTAAGATGAGACCTATAATGTAAACATTAGGACTAATAACATCTAATATGGATGATGAAAATGATTAAATTGTTGAAAATCTACATGATGCATATCATATTGTAGGCTCAAAATCATTTAACAAAGATTGTAATGTTGCCTGACATATAATGGCAACTTGTGTAGTAAGTGATGAAATAGGGAAAAAATGATTGATTTAAGAAACAATCCTAACACTTGATATAAATATAACAACATTAATTAAATCAATTTCAAGATGTGAAAGATTTAATGAACCCAATATGAAAGAGCTCTACGCATTATTTGGTAGAATTCCATGAAAGGACAAGGCTATAGTCAATGATTTTAAAGACATGCTTGCATAATTTTGGAAAGATAATACAAAAGTTTCACCTAATTCAAGAGATATAGTGAAAATAAGATTTGGTTCTCATAATCATGAACTGCATCCAAAATATTTCTTGGATATGACTCAAACACAATTGCACTCTAAGTTTTTGGAAAAAAATCCACAAATTGCTATTAGTAAAAAAGTTCTTGAGATGTCCAAACCTTTTTATGTAAAAATAAATCACACATGCACCACTTATTATTGTAGGCAACATGTTGAATTTTTAATGCACTATGATGTTTTTCATTATATTCATTTTACTTTGTATACTAACAACAATTTTTTAGGAGTGTGGTGTAGAAGTTATACCAAAATCACTAAGGGAATGTATTAGGTCTATAGTTCTTTTATAAGAAATCATGTTTCGATGGAAATTTGAGAATTTATGGTGGATTCCCAAATGTAGTCATATAAAATGCAAAAAATGGTAACTTGAGTGTGGATAATGATACCCAATCCTTAGGTCCCTCTTATTTATTTTCCTATCCATCTTAGGCTTATTTTCATTGATTCTTAGTCATTATTATCCTTCCAAACTTGATCCCAACTAGGCTAGACTCCTTTTTCCATGACTAATCCATCCCCTAAGTACTATTTTCTCAGGACAATAGTGCCACACTAGGACTATATCATCGGTGCCACTCTTATCACTTTAGGTGCTATTGTTCAAGTCTATTTATGGCCTCAATGATCAATTTATTCTATTTTCCCATCCTTATCCTTGTCAACCTAGCATGAGCATATTCAACCCATGACCAATAGATCCATATAAAATCCCATTCAAAGATCATTTAGAAAGGGTTGGCAAATATCACTAAGCAAGAAAGAATACAAGAAAACTCAAGTAATCCTCTCTATTCTCTGTATACAGCCAGCTAATACACTTAAAAGCTCATTTAAATCCTTACACTAGTCCATATCCACCTCAAGCACATCCATTTTAGTATTTTGTGTCTTCATATACACAATTTCACAAAGTATATCAAGTGGAAGAACTATATATGGCTTGATCCCTCTTCGAAGTATTTGTATGTAGGTAGTGTTCATGTACATGGGGTATGAAGCATGTCTAGTGCATCTTACACACACTAACCTCCCCCCCCCTATTTCTCAAAATTGGTCAAAGCATAATGGAATATAGGGTTTGAGGAAAGAATATACTCTATAGGGAGTTAGATTGTAGTTGCTGAAACACCACAAATAGGGTCACACAGACATAACAAATAAAACACAAAAAACATAGATCCTCAGAACAATAGTGATAGAGGTGGACTATAGCATTGGTGCCACTACTATCTAGTTTCAGTGCTCTTCTCTAACCACAAAATGAAGTTTAGATCTTAGTTTGGGATAGTGGCTCAGTCCTGCACAGTGAATTCCAGCCTATGTCTTAGTTGGATAAATTAATTTCTAGCTAAGTTTTGTTTTCATCTCCTTATTACTATTTTTAGAAAAATTTAAATTGTAATTAATTTAAACAAATTAGTAGCTTGATTATTGTCTATTTATTTACTAATTATACTACTCAGACACTTTAACTAAATTATGAATAATACACTATTATTCCCAAAATTGTTAAATCATTCAGTGAACCCAACTTACTTCAAACATGCATAAAAACCCTATAAACTTTAGGGTAAAACTCCTATTGATTTATCTTGTTTTTTTGATTTTTTACTTGTATAATAAAATAAAAAATTAGATTTAAGTTTTAAAATTTCATAGTAATTTCAAAATAAATTTATTTCAAACCCTACTTACACATACTCGGTCCTAATAATTTTCCAATCATTTTATGAATTTTTACTAGCATATTTAAATTAAAAAAATTCATTCAAATTTCAAAATTTAATAGTAATTTTCAAAAAAATTATTTTTCAAAACCCTAGTTGCATCTACTAGGTCCCACTAAATCACTAATTTTTCAATAAATTTTTAATTTCTTACTTGCACATCTAACTCAAAACTTCACTTTCAAATTCAAAATTTCATAGTAATTTATCAAATAATTATCTTTAAAACCCTAGTTATACATACTAGGTCCTAGTAATTTTCCAATAATTTTCTAAACTTTTAATAACTATTTAAATAAAAAAATCTATTCAAATTTCAAAATTCAATAGTAATTCTAAAAAAAATTATTTTTTGAAACCGTAGTTGCATCTACTAGGTCCCATTAAATCACTAATTTTCCAATAAATTTTTGATTTTTTACTTGCATATCTCACTCAAAAATTCACTTTCAATTTCAAATTTTCATAGTAATTTGTCTAATAATTATCTTTAAAACCTTAGTTTCATGTACTAGCTCCTATTTGCTTCTTGAGGTATCACCTTACATGTGTGTGAACTTCATATCCTTTTATGTATATTTTAGTTCTTTATTTATATTATATCCATTTAATCTTTTCAACTATTATCCAAGTTGTTTTCCTTATGCCACCTAAGTTTCTTGCATCTCTTCCTTCAAAATGAAGTGAAAGACTTAGTGGAAATCCTCCTGAATTTACCTAGATTATAATAACTAGACCATATATCATGGGTAAATAACTTAGGTTCTTATTATAGATTCTAGACATCTAGATTACACTAATTTTAATAAAGATAAATCTGATAATGAGCAGTATGAAAAAAAATTGATGATATACACACTAATGCTCATGCTCCACCACATTGGAATACTAATCCACTTCCACCAATTATTGATAATGAAGTTATCCTCAACAAAGATTTGATCCTATAAAGTTTTTTTTGTAAAGATTCTAGGACTAGCCTCGAGATCATACTCTTATCTTGCAATCTATCATGGAAATTAAAAAGTCTAAGCAAGTTGAATCTCCCATTCCTTTAGAGAAACTAGTTACAACTGACACTATAGTTTTAAATATGTCTCAACAACCCCCTATACCAGGCCAACCTACCTCTATGCCACTAGCTGCAACTAGTAAATCTTTGTCTCCTGATGTGGCAACCCTTATACAAGAGATAAAATCTATTCAATCCAAGGTGATACATCTTGAGACAGGTACATCTAGACCTATGTAGGATTTGGATTATTTTTCTCTATTGTATACACCATTATCACATCACATTACTTCTACACCCTTACCATAAGGTTTTATTCAAGCCAAGCTTACTCTATATGATGGCAAGGGTGATCTAGAGACACATTTGAAAGCCTTTCACATAACATGATTGGAATATGTACCAAAGGACTAGATACTTACCAAGCTATTTCCACAAAAACTAAAGGATTATGATTTACAATGGTTCTATAGTCTACCAAATCAGTCAGTCAATGCATTCAATCCTTTAGCTAACAAGTTCCTAACTCATTTCAGCATTAACATTGGTGATAAGGTTTCATATGCTAAAGTTGCACAACAAAAACAAAGGTCAAATGAGCATCTCATAGATTATGTTCTCTAATATAAGACTAATATGGCTAAAATAACTAGCCCCATGGTCAATCAAGAGTTACAAGATCTCTTCAATCATAGTGTCCCACCAATTTTGCATGAATTAATGTTGTTCAAAAGATTCTCTTCCTTCACTAAATTGTGTCACACACTAAAGGAATGAGAATTCAAACTAATTTCAATGGGTGAACTCAAGTACTCAAGTATCTCAGACACAATAAGTAAGATTAACAAAAATGTGACATATAAAGTCAAGTTCAATGATAACAAGAGTCAAAATCAACTTAAAATTAATGCAACTTTAGATCCCCCTCAGTGAGTGGTTTTATCAACACATCCTCGACATACATTTACCAATCTAGTAATTTTTGTAGCCAAAGTTTTATAACTATTGTAATATAACATCATATTTCTCCCTCTTATTTAGGAAGTTGACCCAAAAAACCCTCTTCCATGGGGATATGATCAACATACATTTTGTGAGTTTCATAGGGCACCAGACCATACAACAAATATATGCATCAGTTTGAGACATATGATATAAGATTTAATAGATGACAATAATATTGATCTTGGCACTTTAGTTGATCTTCCTCAAGGCAAGCCAACATAGGATAAAGGATTGAAAATCTTTTTAGATCCTTTTTCATAGCATTCCAAATAAGAGGTAGGGGACACATTAAGGGTTCATTATGCATATCATCCACATCCACCACTAGATACATATGAGGCACCTTTAGTTGAGACACATCCTTTGAGAAACATGATTGGTGTATACAATTTTAGAATTTCAGGTAAAATTACAATCTCCTTCTCAGAATAGGAGATGATTAAGTATGATACAGATTATCATGTACTCTTTATCAGATCTCACATTCATAATCATCTTATTCATAGTGTTCTCATAGATATGGATATAGTGTGAACATGTGAACTATGACATTACTACAACATTTGGTATATTCAAAGTAGGATATTACCCTGATAGACATAGTTATCAATATATTCAATGGGCACATACAAAGTTTATTGGGTGAGATAATAATTCCTTTATAGTTTAGCCCAACACATGTGGCCACATCATTAACTATAGTTCCCAGTGGAGGAGTTTTTGATGTGTTACTTGGTCAGCCATGGATCCCAAAACATAAAAAATTACCTTCTACAATTCATAGATGTGTGAAATTCATTCACACTAATCAGGTTGTTACATTTGGTGGAGTTCCATATGATTTACCACTGCCCACTTCAGATCTACTACTTTGCAGTCACAAATTTTAGTTTTGCCACTAGTTATAGTTCCTCCTCTAGTTTTGATTAAAATACGTTAAGGCCTCTATCACCAACACAAAGAGTTCATACACCTCCATAGCTTTAGGATTCTAGACAACTTCCTGCTATAGTGTTCACACCTAGGTCAATATCATTGAGATATCATGAATCTACTCATAGATCACATGTTTAGAGAACTTCTCCTACTACCAAATGGGTCCTTAAGAGCCCTACAGTTGCATCCACTTCTCAATTTTATAGGGGGACTCCATAGTTGGTTTTTACTTCAAATATTTTAGAACATTTATAGCATATATATCTTTCAAAGCCATAGTCTTAGCATTTTCATCATGCTTCATAATCATGCATGATTCATTTCCTTGATACAAGACACCATGATAGGGAGTATCCCATGAGACTCATCAGTTAGTATCATCCTTTCCCTACTTACCTGTACATAGTTTCTTATACTTGATTATACATAGGTCATATATCTTAGAAAATCCAAAAATAATACAACATTAAAAAAATAAAAAAATATTCAAATAACTAAAAAACACCAAAAATATATTTTGATTGTATTCATCATCCATGCTTTACACTTATACTACAATGCTAGACTTACATTTATTGTTATATTCTTTTATTTGTTGATTTGTCTACATTACCGTGCTTCACTTGATCTTCCTTGAGTGTTTGTAGTGACATCCATCTCTTTGATTTCTTCACTCTACCCATCAAGGGGGCATCCTACTTCTACATTCGAGACATACATTGATATACATATCCACTGGGGGCATCCTCTACATGACTACACCACATCTAGGTTATGTCATTCCTAAACCACACACTCTAGTTATCATGTTGACATACATTATTTACCAACTTACATAGATTACTATATCGACATCTTACTAGTATATAACACTTGTGTATTTCTTAGCATATACCTAGTCTTGTACTAACATATCTTGCATATTTTACCTCTTTCTTGGATTAGTTAGATGTGATTGCATTTTTAGTTATTACATGATTTCTTTTCTTTCATAGTGTATCTAGATTTTTTGCATTTCTTAGATATTTTTTGTCTCCTATATGTACTTTTAGGACATTTGCTAATGTCCTTTGCTCTAATTCATGTATGTGCCTCTGGACATTTGCCAATGTTTATTAATTCTATTCATGTATGTGCCTTTAGAAATTTTTCAATGTCCCTTCTCTTTACTCTTATATGTGATTGTGGCTTCCACACCAACCATTCTTGTTCCAATTATATGTGTATGCAAAATTTGAACATGTCTTGCATGTTTGATTTCTAGTATGAGTGACATGTGCCCATGCCCCTTGTTTTCTTGGACCCTTGGCCACCCTTGTACTCTTTTTACTTCTTGCCTTACGTGCTTGGTTTTTTTGTTTTCTTCTCATTGTTTACAATTCCATGATCCACATCTTGCATTTATCTTGCTTTCTTAAATGCCATGATGAACATCACGCTCCATCAATCCAACTAACAACTAATAAGAATTTCATTTCTAGTTTAGTACATTGAAAATGCTATTATATTATTATTTCCATCTAGGTATACCTCTATTGATCTAAAAATATCTAAATTAAAATCATGTTATATCTTCAAATATCTTATCAATTATCATTGCTATATCATGTATTTTATAGCATAACACACTTATATGGCTCTCTTTTTTTAGGGTAGTTATTGAAAGTTATTCATTCCTACCCTCAAAAGAGGGGGAAATAAATAGGGGTTTTGTCTCAGAGATCAAATCTCCTAATGAACAAAACAATAGTTTTCAGAACACGTAGAACAATAACTAGACATGAAACTAGTCAGAATAGACCAGGTAGATAGTCAAGAATCCATAACAGTAACTAGATTTGGCCCAAGAAAATAGTGACCAACCTAGAATATAACACCGATGCCACCAGTGTCCACTTTTAATTATCCTATCCAAATAGAAATCAAACTATAATTTCTAAAAGTAGGCAAAAAAGTAGGTTTAACTATAGTTTTGCATAGTCAAAATAGTTTAAAATTAGTAGTTTCAGTACACTTTCACTCAGAGAATCTAGATATAGGAGGCATAAAGTGTGACATGATGGTTCTCACTTATAGTTTTAGATATTATAGTTGAAATTAATTTTAGATCAAAATCCATGTTTTAAACACCAATGATTGGAGGAAATGTCATTGGCACATTTATTTCTTTTCTTTCTATGTTCAACATTACCTAGGCATTCTTAGTAGTTACATGCCTTATTCCATCTACAAGTGGTTGAAATCATTTTGAAATGGATTTCATACAAGCCTAATTTCTTGATTTCTCAATTTTTTGAGTGGATTTCATACAATCCTAGTGGACTAGTTCAGAGTGGCTTCCATACAAGCTTAATCACCATATTTTAAAGTGGCTAAGAGTTGCCTAATTTTTAGCATACATTCAACTATCCATGCCAACACTATCAAATCACTATACATTCATGGGCTTCAAGAGACATCTCATATGACATACATCTCATACTGGTATCAGCTCATAGCTTCACTTCATGGGGAAATGATGGAGCCAAAGGAATAACTAGCCTTTGTATTCTTGAGCCACCTATTCAGAGGTATTAGACACATAGTCTAGACATTGATTAACACATGCATGACCACCTAGCTTCACTTATGTTGGAAATGATGGATCCAAAGGGCTATTTTTTGCATTCTTGAGCCACTTATAGGGAATTGAGCATTTGGCTCCATTCATGATATTATCCTTGGTACAACATCATATAACATTAATCAGCATCACTCAACATCACAATAGGTTTTTTATTAGTATGCATACTTGATGAGGTATATTCATTCCTCTCTCTCTCTCTCTCTCTCTCTCTCTCTCTCTCTCTCTCTCTCTCTCTCTCTCACCTAGATTTGTACATTTTTATTTTATATATATCATATCTAGTAAGAAATTATCGACTCTTTGTTTTATTTTCTAGTTTTATACTTTATAGTGTGATCTCTCTATGCACACCTAGAATCACACAAATTCATGGGCTTCACCTTTATAGGTAAGTTTGGGTGTGTTTTCTATTTTTCCTTTATCCTAGTATTTTTATTTTGCTACATCACTATAATAAAAGGGGGGGGAAATGTAGTCATATAAAATTCAAAAATTGGTAACTTGAGCATGGCTAATGACACCAAATCCTTAGGTCCCTCTTGCTTGTTCTCCTAACCCTCTTAGGCTTATTTTCACTGATTCCCAATCATCTATAACATTCCAATATTTATCCCAATTGAGCCAAACTCCTTTTTCCATGACTTATCCATCCCCCCAAGTCCCATCTACTTAGGAAAATAGCACCACACTAGGACTATAGCACTAGTGCCACTCCTATCCACTTTTGATGCTATTGTCTAAGTCCATTTCTAGCCCCAATGGTCAATTTATTCCATTTTCCCATCCCTATCCTTATCAACCTAACATGAGCATATTCAACCCATGGCCAATAAATCCCTATAAAATCCCATTCAAAGATAATTTAGAAAGGGTTAGTAAATATCACTAAGTAAGCAAGAATACAAGCAAGACCACTCAAGCAATCTTCTTTATTCTCAGCATATAGCCAGTCAATACACTTACAAGCACATTCAAATCCTTACATCAATCCATAGATAGCTTAAGCACATCTTGTTTATAATTTTTCATCTTCATATACATAATTGGAAAAATAACATCAAGTGAGAGAATTACATATGGCTTGATCCCTCTTTGGAGTATTGGTATATAGGCAACATGCCTATACACAGGGTGTGAAACAATGCATATTACACACACTAACCCCCCTTCCAAATCAAAATTAGTAAAATTATAATGTAAGATATGGTTTTAATAAAAAATCTAATATATAGGGAGCTATACATACTTCCAACTACCAAAACTTCATAGACAGGGTCACACAGACATAGTGAAAAAAACCCAAAAAGGTTAGATTCTTAGGACAATAGTGGCAGAGGTAGACTATAACACTAGTGCCACTATTGTCCAGTTTTGGTGCTCCTATATAATCACAAAACAATGTTCAAATCTTAGTTTTTGATAGTGTCTTAGTCCTAAATAGTGAATTCCAACCTTTGTCTTAGTCAGATCAATTAGTTTCCAACTAAGTTTTATTTTCTTCTCCTTATTACTATTTTAAGAAATTTTCAAATTACAATTAATTTAAACAAATTAATAGATTAATTATTGTCTATTTATTTACTAATTTTACTACTCAAACCCTTTAACTAAATTAGGAATAATACACCAATATTCTCAATATTGTTAAATCATCAAAATTAAAAAATGTATCCATGAGGACTGTACAAGAATTAGTTAGTTTGAGAAAATACAAATATGTGAATTATCAAGTAAAATATGGAAAATAATATAAAAGGTGTGAGATTTTTATGAAATATATATCTATATAGATGTGATTCAAGTGATGGATTTTCACTTATGGGTCCTAGAGGCAAAAATTATAGCTAGAGCTCAACAAGTTATCTCTTCACTGCCCAAAAGTTGTATTTTAGGACCCATTACTACAAATTTACCATAGATTAATCTTAGAGTTTATTCAAAGTAGATTTAATATTAAATTATAGGAATTTTCCATGCATATAAGGGATCTTACGGTTCATCCATATGACTTATAGTTTTGGTTTTATGCATGCCTAAAATTAGGCTAAAAATCAACATCTTTCTTGTATTGAGAAGGGTATTCTTGAGCCCAGAATACATGGTGGGTTTGTTGACTAAGCTGGATGGGAATACAAGAACCTATTAATGAATGTTATCCAACCATTTTAATGTGTTATAATTGATAGTTTTTTAGCCAATAAGCATAAAATGGAGTTCTTCGACCATAACTTCAAATTTGACAACATTTAGTGTTAGTGTTTTTGTGCTCTAGAAAAATAGTGAAAATGTACTTTTAGGTGGAATTAGATGTCATGGTAATTGTATCACATGAAATTTACCTATATAAACATGATCCAAGTGATGGGTTTACATCTTCATGTCTTGGAGGTAAAATTGATAGTTGGAGATCAACAAGTTGTCTCTTCACTACCAAAAAGTTACATTTTAAAATCTCAAAAGGATAAGAGACTATGATGATATTTATTTTTATTACACTTATAAAGTTTATAAATGTTTTATGATGAACTTAGTGAAGTTTTGAATGCCCTTAAAGTGACATAGTTCAAATATACCCTGCATAGTTTACAAAGGAATGCATAGTCTAACATAAATCAAGCTAGACCATTTAAACAGAGGGTTTATAAAAACTTTCTAATGACTAGATGAGTTAGGTAAGGTATCAAAAACCTATTTAAGTCAATTTTGTCCTTTGAAACATTGTGGGTCTCAACATATGGAATTATTTAGGCCCTCAAGTCTGTACAGGGCATGGGAAACCCTAGATTAAGGTTTGGGCATTTCTAAGAGATTTAACCATGGGAATTTAATAAAAATTTGTAATATTTATCCCTTATACATGTACAAGGTGGATAACATGTTTTAACTTGATATTGTATGGATCTATATGGACTTTAGGATTGGGGGTTTGGAATAGGGTTAATTAGGCCTAAATAAGGGTAGGCTAATGAAAGAAGTGATATTTAGAGGTGGATTGGGATATGAAATTTTAAATAGCTATGGAAAAGGATAGAGGTTACCTATAAATACCCTTATAATCTATTTATAAATAATAAAATTTTCATACAAGGTAAAATATAGTAAGAAAAGGTTACAAGCCTTGGGAGAGTATTATGTCCATAAGGTATGGAATGAGAGTCAAAGATTGTTTAAGTAATTGAATGGAGTTATAGTAGGTATGTTATTATCATCTAAGACCATATGTGACAATATTTTTATCTCTTGAAACATAGACCAAGATTTGGTCCTTGAGACCCAAAGAAGGTGCCTAGTAAGAAACTAGAAAGAGATTGAGAGGAAGTTTGTGAATGAGATGAATGGAATGAGGTAAATTATGAGTTATGAATGTATTAATAGAGTTAAATTACATCAAAGAGGTGATACTAAGAGTACAAGGAACAATTACTAAGTGTAAAAATCTATTAAGATAAAAGAGTCAAAAGAGGAGCTAATTTGTGAAAGAAGATTCAAATCAAACCATAGCAAAAACATGTGATCAATTGGGTTTAGAACTAGATAATGATGTTTTTGTATACTTATCCTCCATACCTTTACATTATCATAAAAACATAATTCAAATAAAATCACTAGTATTCTTTATTTCTTATAAGGGTCTCTTTCCCTTAATCCCACTCTATGCATAAGACTCAAAACCGAGATAAGTGATTAGGTGTATAACAAATACCAATCTAAGATTGATTAAATCAATAGTATAAGATTAAATTAAAAAAAATATAGGTTTAAAATCCCTTAATTCTTATTTCATTTTCATTCTTATACAAACAAAGCATCTTGAGAACAAGAAATGTCAATCTTTCTAACTGTAGGCTCTATCATACCAATCTGATTTGCAGCTTTATCCTAACAAGTTATTCTCAATCTCATAATATTTTTAATCCTTAAGAATAATTCAAAACTATCCATTCACAATACTTTGAACATAAGTGATTCAAACAATATTTCTTCATTGGTTTTCTTAAATATTCATGTATAAAATAAGAATGCCATATATAGGCATACAAAAAATTACATCATGTCTAACAACATAGTATCTAATGTTAGGTGAATACATCATATACGCATGTATAATGCCAAAAATGTGTACATTACCATATAGGCATACAAAAAAGTACATGATCTGCAACATCCTAATCATCAAATAGTCTCCCTTTTTCTGCCTTCTTCAAAGAACACTCTCCCTAAGATGCCCTACTTATAGATGGAGATATCTTGAATGTTTTAGATTTATCCAAGGTAGGATTGTGGGTAATATGCTCATAGTTCACTTACATCTGAACCTATTCAAATACAATAATTATTATAAAATTAACAAGTATACATGAAACCAAGTTACGAAACTTTTTTTCAACTATAATAAAAATAATTTAGACATGCACTTACCACAATCTCATGGTCCTCAAATTTCCATTAACACTCGACTGGGTTAGTGCCTAGTTCAGTTGCATAAAAAATCATGTCAAATGATGAAGAAACATGAGGATCTACCATAGTAGTCATATGAATTAGAATATCAAATGCCATATGATAGCCCTGCATACATAATACATTCATGCATATAAGTTATATTTAACCAAGTATATAGTAAAATTTTTAAAACAAAAGTACTAAATTAAAATTCAAAATTATAAGTGAAGATACATAACTCAAAAAGTGCCTGTCCATATGAAATTGTATTAATAATGCTTGAGTCTATCTCAACTTGTAATGATGGAGTGCCCACCCTAGTCATCAACCGAACAAAAAAGCTAATAATTAATAACTTGGGAAATTCACTGATTAAACAAATTGCTAACAAAATTAGTCTTTCATAAGATATGAAAAATTCTTATGATTCCATGAGAAGCATGAATGTGACAAGTGGATATGTGTAACATGTGACTTGTAACACCACATTGAAGGCAAGAAATGTTAGTTTCATGAAGGAGAATGACAAGACAAAGAGAGGAGATTTATGGGTGAATTTTATGAAATTGAGTCACTAAATGCAAGTTAGGTATTGAAACATCCTTGACATACCTATATACACTAGTGTGGTTGCTTTTATAGTTTTGTTGAGGTGTATTTTAGATTTTGACCTGATTAAGGTCATTAGGCCTAATTATATTAGGGTAATGACTTGGTATAGTTGAGGATAGTCCTATGAGATATGGTGTCTAATTTGATTTGTTTTGAAAATTTGATCATGTTAACACCTTGAATAATTTTATTATAAACACTCATTACTTTTTAGTCCAACTCAGTATTGGTGTGATTAAAATCCCTTAGAAATAGTCATTGTGATAAGATAAATAACCTGCATAGGTACTTGTTGAGAAGTTTACAAACTGAGTTTTAATCAAGTTAAGACACCTAGAGTGATAGGTTGATTTTATGGGAGACATCTATTCAATACTTTTAAGAGTGAATAGAACCTTATAAAATAGGTTTCATCAAAATCTAAAGAAACATATAGAAAATAGAACTAAATATTATATAGATGAGAGTGAGTGGATAGTCTTCTTTATAAGTGCATGATTTTGGTTGCCGTATAGGTGACATTAGGTTGAATATATATCCTTGTATTTTCCTTAAATTTTAAAATGAAAGTTATATACATATACAATTCAAGTATGTTGAGGTTAGCAAAGGGTTCTCTAGTCTTGTTGACACTTAATATTCATTTTAGGGGGACTTTCCTGATGAAATCTGTTATAGTCTTATAGAGTCAACATGTCACTCGAGTGATGAAAGTCAATATATATAGATAATACCTCTCCCCCAATTAGATATAGTAGGTATTTGGGCCCCCTAATTATGTGGTACTAACAAACTACTCGACCCCATTTATCTATATGGGGTTGAGGTTCCCTATTTTTATATTGTCACAATGCCTATGCCATATACATATAGACTATAGTTTATAGTTGATGCTCTCCTAATATACCAATGGGATATAATGGCCTAGTCTATATATATCTAATAATAAAGAGGTGTATATTATCTCTTATCAAATTGGATCAAATGACTATCCCCAATTAGGATTGAGTGTTTATCAGTCCAAACTAGCTATTATTGATTGAGAGCCTATGAAACACAAGAAGTAATAACATTAGAATAATGGTATCAAGTTAATTCCAATTAAATATAAATATAATGAATATTATGGGAGTGAAATATATAAGGGATATATCAACCCACTATTCCCCATTAGGTTTAAGGGTTTATCTTCTAGTGGGATTGACTTGCCTCTCTCTCTATATAAATATTTAGAGTTTGATTAAAAATTGAAATTGAATAGGTACAATGGGATCAAGAGGCTATGCCATATTTTAATTTATAAATCCATAGATAGAGATGAAATTTTTATGATTGATTGAAATTTATGGGAATTGAATTTCTATATATGACCATTTTGGATATCGTTCATAAAGATTGAACCACTATATATGATTAGGATAACAAGGAATCAAGTGGCTAGATATGAGGCCAATATTTATAAAAAAAGGATTGATGTGCATATTTATGAAGACATGCTATGATTGATTGGGAAATTGATAGAAATATATTATACTAAATAAATTTTATTAAATTAATTCTATTTATATACATTCAATCCTACTAATTGGGATTGACCTGTTATGGGAACTACATATAATGATATATCAAGAAAATGTTCAAGTTGATATTTTGGTTATTTAAAACATAGTTTAAAAGTCAAAATAGAAGAAAAAAAGTTGAGATGGAGGATGAGTTCCTAACACTATGCCAATCCATGTTAATACATCAAACAATAAAATGTCCAATAAAATTATATTAGGTATTTTATATTTTTTTACACAAAATATACCAATGATGCAATTAAGGTGTATTTTATATTATATTTTACGTCTAGAGTATATAAGATTCACTTGAAATTTTACCTCTATAAATTTATATGTTGTTGTATTGACATAGATAGATGTATTATGGGTTAGACCACAACCTAGCTCAATAAATTGTAATTGTGATGTCGAAGGCAACATTTCTTCCTAAAACACACACACACATATATATGTGTGTGTGTATATATATATATATATATATATATATATGTATATATATATATGTATATATATATATATATATATATAATTCATTGTAAATGTGTAATTTAATTTTTACCTTTTTAATTTTTAAATATAAAATTAAAAATTTAACATGAAATTTATGTAAAAGATACATGCATGTGTGTAGAGAGTCCCAATCTATCCAAACCAAATGTGTGTGCCAACAACTCATTAGTCAAGACCATATACTCCAAGCCCCTTAAAGTGACACTATAATCATCTGAAGGTCAAATGCATATAACACCACAACATATGCATGGGTGGGGTCAAGTATGAAAACTAGGTGGAGTATCTTGAGCATTTATCTTAGAAGGCCTACTCATATGATGAATGAATGTATTAGTAAGTTCACTAAACACATGAAAAGTGTCTATATACATAACCTCCTTCATCATAGAGGGAATATCTAAATGAAGTGGATTTTGGGTAGGGATCCTTGTAAGTTGATTAGGTGCATGACGTGCACCTAGTCGATCTTGTGTGAAGCCTTTTCCTCAGCCCTAAAACTCACCATAGTCAAAATAGTTTAGAATTTTATTAAAGACAAACTCAAAATAGATTTTAATCAAAAATTATAAAGGGACTTCATGGTTATTACAAGGTGAATAGTTAAACACCATCCACCATTACTTCCAAAAATTGTCTTTAATCAAATTGTGTCAGAATTAATAAATTGGGAAGCATTTGGTCATTACAGGAAATGGTACATTAGTGGTTGGGTAAATAAATAAGGCACAATTTTTTTATTTTGTTATTTCTTTCTTCTTCACCTCATATGCTAACAATTTATTAGCATAGTAAGATCTACATCTATCCCTATATGAGATCCATATATCAATTTGACTCGTTATTGAGTCAACTTGGCCTAATACTAACTCTAGGGTATTGGCCAAATAGGTGTTGGGTGTTCATATAACTTGGATCCCTCATTCTCCTAATTATCTACTCAATTTCAATCTTGTTCTCCACTATGTGAGAAACTATATCCTCTTAACTGCTTGGGGGATCTAGTGGAACTATAGGAGGGTTAGGCAAAGGGTTAGGAGGGTTAAACATAGGGTTAGGAGGGGTAGATGGAGGGTTAGGTGGAGGGTTGGTAGAACATGATGACCTGTTGGAGAAAAATTACAAATCAAACTATGTAAAACATTAAAAAAAACAAAAAAATTGATTTAATCTATAAAACATACCTCTTCTTCATGGAGAGACCATTAATATCATGAATGTGAGAGCAAAATAAATTATTTCTATGTGAGTTGGAGGAAAAAATGTGAGATGGAGGGTAGTTAGAGGTAAAAAAATTAATGCCAAGGAGTAAAACATGAATGCAAAGGAAAAGAAATGAAATGAGCAATTTGGTCTTTTTTGTTTTAATGTTCAGGTAAAGCATACGTGTTACTTTTAATGATATGAATGTGTATGCTTTTCCTATAATGCGTACACATTTTTATTTCTCAAATAATGGGTAATCATTCCTTATATAAATAATACATACACATTATCACTCAGGTATCCTGAATGATAATGATTACACATTATTGGGTTTGTCCACAAAATTGTCTGCTAAATCCATGCACATAACCATTTTTTCATCTTTTGTTTTTACACATTACCCATCATGATATAGCATGTATTAAATTTTATGATTATTTATACTTTTCAAAATCATTTGATTTTTTTTAACCATGATGTGTATCACATAATGATAGAAAATAAAACATACATCACATATTTACCATTGCATAGATAACAAAAGTAAAATACATGTGTTATAAAGGAAAAACATCCATCCATGATATCAATACATCTCATATATCAAGAAATGTTCATATTAATATTTATAACATGAGTTTGACATAATATAGAATAAAGAAAAAATTTAATAGCTATAGTTTTAAGGTTGTGCTTCATCATGTATATCATGTAGCTAAGCAATGCTACCCATATATTCCTATGATTAACACATATTAATTATATGCGATAATGAGGTAGTATAGGATCTTAATATTTTGACCTATCACTATAGATTGGCCACCTAAGCCTACACACATTCATGCTCTATAGTAGTCATCATATGAGTGGCTCTCTTATGCCAATGTCTACTAGGTTTAGGTCACTCCCTCTCCTACTCCTATAGGTGGTTTTAAGTCATCTCCTCCCACCTAAAACTATTAAGAAGAATCCCTAACCAATCTAAACTAAATAGTATAAGCTAGGGTAGATGGTACCAAAATATCTACCAAGGAAGATGGCTCATAATGTGATATCATCCCATCTATAATATCATAGTATGTGGACACAATCATGGATACCCATCTAATCTCCTCTATAATATCCCTTTAAAAAAAAAAAACCAAATATACATAAGATGTCATATATATATATATATATATAAAACCATCTATCAACACCAAATACATAAATAACAATTCAAATAGTGATCTATGTCAAAAAATTAATGAATTAAAGCATTTATTACTAGTTTTGGTGTCACTAACATGGTCTCCCTATCACTTATTTTCCATACTAATTCAACCATATGCTACATAGTGAGCCTATTTCTATAGACATAATTAACTTTTTTGATACTAAATTGGCCCTTTCCCATCCTTTGTATACTATATCATCCCTCTACCACACAATTAGCTTCATTTAATAAACTGTATCAACCACCTACTACATACTATATCAACAAAAATACACTAAGTTAGCCATGTTTTTCTTTCCAATTGAGTCGATCCTTTGCTACATATTCAACCACTCCCAATAATACTAATTCAGCCCTCTACTATGTAGTCAACCTCCTTGACTCCTCTTGCCTTTTGCAACTAAGTAAATAAGGCTGACTCTATTCAAAATTTGCAATGACTTTTCAACCATTTTCCATTGATGCCTTAGGCATTTATTGGTCCAAATTTTTCCTATCCAATATCCCATTTTACACATAGTTTACCTAAAAATTTCCTAGGGTCCTTTTTTTGGTATCTACATTTCCTCTAATATCTATTTTCTATATCTATCTTAATTTTAATTAAAATTACTATTTTTTTGAAATTAATGCATCACTTACTATATCTACACTGACTATGATCACTAGGTATCCTCCATGTCAAAGTTGTCATCTCCTCACCATATCCACTCCCTAGGTTAAACTAAGTCTCTCAAAGTAGTATTTTCTCAAAATATTAAAAATAATAAATGAAGTGATTTTCACCCTATTTATAGATACTATTCAAAATTATCTACCTACCAGTTATTTACCAATAGATTTCAATTTTCCTCCATAACTTTTTTCTACTAGACCTTTTTCAAATTGAAATATGTTCTATGATCCTAGCATCATAGAGAATTTTTCCACATATTACATGTATATTCTACAAAAAAATCAAATTTTACTTATTTTATAGGTTCACTTGATGTTCTCTACATTTGATAACTCTACATTGCTCTCACTTTATTTTCACTCTATAACAGTAAGGTAAGCAAAGGTATGTATTTTTCAATTTTATTATTTCATTTATATTATTCAATTCTTACTATAATTTACTTATCTTATCATTATGTGTTGTGTTCTTATCCAAAATCACCATCTTATGTTACAATTGTGTGACACATGATTATCTTCAAATGGGGCATATGTATAAACATAATATTTTTATTAATTAAGGATTTTTTCTCTTTTAGGAATCCATAAAGACTCAATCTCTCTAAGTATACACCTTAAAGGGTGCACTGGGTAATGTGTGGTTAGACCATTTGTGATTTGTAATATTTTCCCCCTATACCACCATTTAGAACCAACACAAACCTCTCGTATACATTTTACTAAGCTTTGAAAACTCCCTTACACACTCCTCAAAGAATTTTACACCTCAAATAGTCCATACCTAAGCTAAAACATATTTTTTCATCCAATGAACAAATTGTCATGGGTTGACTATGTTCTTATAAATGAGAACGTTATAGAACTAAGCTGGCCCAATTGACTTAGTCAGGGACTAACTGCTTTATTTCTTAAAGAACTGGGTCGACAAGGATGATTTGTCATATAAAACATTAGAAGGTCTTAGGGTTAGATCCAAATATATAAACACATCCTTTCCACCATCTTCATTATAGATATAGAGATAATTAATTATTTATGAATCTACTTATCCACCATTCTACTTGAGGAGTCATTTCTTAGGGTTTAATGGTTCCTTTGGAGATAAGAATATTTTATTATGGGAAAAGTCTTTTGGATGTAGAAGAGACATTGTGTATCCTAGAAATGACCTATATTTTTATCCTTATGAACCAAAACAACCTATTTCAAAGCACCATTAGACAATGGAGAGATTAATTCTTGATGGGTTCATCTTCAAGGTAATTATTCCTAACTCTTTTTGCTATTTATTAGTAGATAGAATTACATATGTTAGATTATGAATATATTTCTCTCTCCATGCATTAGTATTACTTCTACATTGACTTGAATATATTTATTCTTTACATGTTTAATTTTATGTTTATTATACCCAATTATGCCACAAGCTTTGGTGAGCACTAGACTAGGTTTTCTTTACTTTGTCATTTAATTTATTAGAAACCATAAGACCTAGCTAGGGTTATTATGTGGTATTTATTAACTATAGGATTTAGAAATTTATATAGTGATATTTTGTGGTATTTAAACCCTCATTTAGGTCTAATGGATCTATATTGGTGATGGACCTGATTGTCTAAATGTACTAACAAATGGAAGGGCTAGTGTGATTTATCTTCTCCAATATATGATTGATTTATACATCAGATTCACTTTCCCTTGTCATACAATGACCACCATAAAGTTTTGTCACCTTTTCCCTTAAAAAAATAAAAAAATAAAATCCAAACTCAATATTTGAAGTAAAATTCAAACCAAGAGATATGAAATACTCCTTAAAATAATTAATGTGGTGAGAAGCACCATAACTTATAACCCAAATATCTATAATTGGTAACTGAGATCTCCCAACAACATTAAGTGCTTTTCCATGCTCATTATAAGGATTTGGATTATAGATATAGATCTTATGTTTTCTAAATACATCTTCTAAGGTTTGGATTATCATCCAACACCTAGTTTCTACATGACCAGTCCCTCCACAAGAATAGTATGAAAGGCTAGACTTATTATTGGATTTAGAAGACTCCTTGGATTTAGTGGCACTTTGAGATGGAGAAGGATTGTTTTTGTGTTTAATATATATTTTTTCATTTCCCTTAGGATTAAATGCTACTAATTCCTTTTTAGAAATGTAAGACTCAAGGCTAGACATTTTAGATTCTTCCATGGTAAGTCTCTCACAAAACATGCTAAATTAGTCATTTTGAATGTGGTATCCAAGGCATCCATGTTAGAGAAAAAGATAGAAACAAATGTTTGTAATGGACCTTCTAATTTAGAGAAAATTAGGTAAAAACACTCTTCATATTTATTATCCCTCCACTCCCCTTCAATTGACTCAATAAGTGCTTGAACTTAGTAAGATAGTCTATAATGGGTGGAAAATATTTAGGATCGCGAGAATTGATCTCTACTTCAAGATGCATGGCTCTCATGTGATCCACCTTACCAAATAAACCCTTCCACTTTTATTATATTTTTAAATGAGATTCACATCCTTATAAATTAAATAAAAGAATATAACTTACATAAGATCCTATCAAACCCATACACTCATCAAATTTTCATTGTGGTAAAATTTATCATATCCTCTAGTGAACACTTGTTATGTTTTAGTCATTAAGCCCCATAATATTTTATTTTTAATGATTATTACATTATTTTTCTCCATTTTTGGTAATTTTGTTTTGTTATTGGTTCAAACTGATCTAATGTATAATAATAATACTAATAATAATAATAATAATAATAATAATAATAATAATTATAATAATAATAATAATACATTCTAAAAAAATATTGAAGAACAAGAGAGTGCAAAAAGGGTGAACAAATCAGCACTAAGACAACCTCCCAAAAGGCTTTGTATTGATCCCCCCCCCCCAAAAAAAAAAAAATTAGCACTTTATATTTTAATGTGTTTAAAAAATAAATGACACCAATAGATTAGGTATAAAAACATACACCTTTGAAAAGAAAAACACACAATTTTGAGTTACTGATCATAAGATATAGTTTTTATAATTTTTCCCATCATAAATGGGTCAAAAATAAAAATTTCACAAAAAAATATTAAATTTTTGGAGATAAAAATTGAATGCTTTAAGGATTATAATAATAAACCTTTGGACTTAAGTACCCACTAGTATAAATTATCAAGTTAATCAACCCCCCACCCACCATGCAACCATACCATGTGACCAATGGGGATAAGGGCTAGGATGAGTTCCCCCACTCTTGATTGATTTTATTGATGTGGGAATGATGTCACCACAAAAAGGAGAGGGAAAAATCTATGAATAGTGTTGCTCTCTATTTTCCTAAATTTGACACTCTCCTAACCATCAGTCTTTTGTATTGTTGGTGTCCTAAATTTGACACTCTCCTAGTTATCTTTGATGTTTTGTGCATGAATCTATAAAAAAAGCATGCGCATGATGCAAAAAACACAAGAAGATGTATAAAAAGGTAGAAAACATGCCCATAACATAGAACAAAACATATAATAATGAGAAAATCATGATCTTCTTCCTAGGTTATCACTACAAATGCCACAAGCCAAAACCTAGAATAAAAAATGCATTACCATAGTCCAATTATAGTTCACCCCTTGATGGAAAATGGATTTTTCCAAGTCCTAAAAATATCAAGTGTTAATAGAAAAAACATCACATGAAGGAGCTAGATATAGAAAAATGATATGTGCAACAAATAATATAAATATAATATAATATTTTAAAAAATTATCAAGTATAATGAGAGTGCCTTTCATAAATAGGAAATGAAGATCAATGATGACCATAGGATCATAGGAGATAACCTAGGGATAAAAATCAAATCTACTCAAATATTAGATATCCACACCTAAGAGGGTGGGAAAACCTAGACAACGCTTGAAAGAAATAAAACACCTAAGAAACATGAGCTAAGGTAAATAACTTACTGTAATATTATTACATGTCAGATTTGTTAGGCTTTTTAGATCTTAGAGCCAATGAAGAGGCACCATGTGTCTTCTATTATCCCCATGGTGTTAGAGTTTTTAGATCCCTGAGAGGCCTTATATTCTAGAGTTTTTAAGATTATCATATCTTAAGACCCATTATGAAGATCCACATGTCTTCTAAAATGACAAATGGTCTCAAAATTCTCTAGGAAGGTCAAAATAGAGTAAGAATTAGGATTCATGATCTAATGAATAAATATTATGTGTATATGAGGCATTCAAATGGTCCATCGAGTATGCCAATCTATCAAAATATAGGTCTCCCCATGGTATCCTTGTAATATAGTACATACCAAGCCCACCAACCATAATATGATATGTGGATAGTCTCAAATCCATTCACAATGCCATAAGGGCTAAGTAGGTGTGTGATCTTCACACTCTTTAGACCTAATAGGTCTTGCAAAAATGTTCTTCCAAGAGCCACTTTTCAACTTGTAGAGGTTTAAATGAGGGGATAACCTTATCGATCCATCATTAATAGCTTAGCACGGCCTATCAAAATAGTTCATAATTGGTCCAACTCAAACCTCTTATCGATGCTCTCTTATTGGTCCTTAGGATTCCATTTTATCTTATTTATTTTAGAATGAGGAATATTTTAAGGAACAATTTTTTTGTCACCATTTTAGGCCATGGGATAAGAATGGGATCTTGTGCCTCTTAGAAGTAGAACACATATCTTTCTTCTATATATACTAATATTTAGTGTGTTGGAATGGTCAAATATATTGGAAATGAATACTCACTAATTAATTTGAATTTGATGTTTCTGTGTAAATGCATTGATTTTTCATTAATGTCATCCAGTTTATTTATAATTTAATTGGATTAACACTAATACTATAAGATTATTAGTTGTGATTTTTTATAATGTTTATGTGTTAATTAGGGTGAGCTTTAGCTATTAAAGTTGAGTTCTTAGATGTCTTTTGTTTCCTTTGAAATATGTTAGGATCAATGTGTGACTAACTACAAGACCATTCAAAATTATTTATTAAAGGCATAATTGAATTAACAATTCACCATTTATTCTTATGTTATTTTCCTATATGACTAGATCCTGATACATCATGAAACTTAGAATATAGTGGTACAACTATAGCTGAGAACATTCTTGGCCCTTAAATTAGTGATGTTTCCTTTGGTTCAAAATGTTCTATTTTCTACCTTACCCTTTCTCCATTTTTATGTTTTTTTCTATCAAGTGACCCTTTTTTTCTGGAAATTATGAAGTGAATCAAAGTACATCTCAAGCATACCAATCTATTGAAATTGATGTATCTATAAGTGTGCAAGTTTTGTGTCAGTGAGAAAACTAGTATTGAGACTCTGGTGGTAGTGTTCCATCTCTTGGAGATCTATTCCAAGAAAGATATTTAATGGATCCCAATACCTATAACTAATGCCTTGAATTTTCTCAAAAATCTTAAAATAAGATGATGCATGTCACCCAATCATCCCAAGCTCACTCAGTGCATATAAACTAATAGATGCATCTAGGAAAATAATGTTTTGGAATGCACAATAAATGGAACTAGAAAGAGGACCTTAGAAGAATATTTGAGATTTTTCATTGGTCTTACAATTACTATCCATCCTTTATGATTCCCTATCTTTTTATGTGCCCAAAACCCATAACAATAGTTTGTGATAGGAGGGAACTACTTCTCTTTAACTGAAAAAGTTGTAATCTACTATCCAACCTAAGAGCAATATGGATCCTATTCTATAGATCACTTTCTATTGAATTGATCTTGGGTAACTGATAATACACCCTTTATAATTACATAGGTTAACTACAACTTCTAGAGGGAAACAAATACCTTTGGTTACAAATACTAGGTCATTCTCTTAATCTTCCCCTAATATACATCCACCTATGGCTACATGTATGTTATGGCTAGTCAAATATGCCATAGACATTCTTGAATTTTTCCATGAACTATACATGAACCCAAAAAGGTACCTCCCATTATTCACACAAAGAATAAGATATATTGTCAAGGAATAGGTGACCTCATATAAAACTACTCTTAGGCTGATGAATGTACAACATGAAGATGTTACCTATAGATTATTCCCATTTAATTTTATGGATGTGACATGATTGGTTCTTAAATTTACCTAAAATTTCCATTACAAGTTAAGACCAATTCAATAATACATTCTTAGACCAATTTTGGTAAGTTATTAACCTAAGTGTGGTGTACCAATAGTTTTCTTGCATCAAAAGAAAGCCAAATGAGCCCATAAGAAATTTTAATGCTAGGTTTTAGAAGATGTACATCCAAATCACTTGCTATATAGACTAAATTCCCAATTAACACTTGAAATTTACAATAACACTATACCCTTGGAATACTATATTCCTACATAAAGAACCTTTAGTGGTATATTTTCCCCAAGCTTATGACAAGGCCATCAAGGTAGACATGCACATCAAATCTCAAGGTATATTATCACCAACTAGCCCAAATACTACCAAACCTACTTGCTTTGAATCCCATATTATCCACTAGCTAAAATATATCCATGTCACAACATGTGCTAGTGACAAATTGACTTCCCTTGAGTCACACTATGCCTTATTATCACTCAAGCTTCCTTGTTCTAGTCAATAATGAAGTAAAACCTCAAAATCATAATCAAACACTAGTCCCTACTATAAATTTTTTTAAAATCCTACTCCAAAACTCTACCAAGGTTGATTTAGACACTATACAATGCATGGTATAGAATATAAATAATGAATTATTGGGCCTTGAGAGACAAGTTAGAAATAATGTTTATGAAATTTCAAATAGGAAATTCACTTAACAAAGGTACAACTATCTCAAAAAAATTTATAATATCAAACTAGAGCCTTCACTTAATAAGCTACCTAAGATAAATATATATGAATTAGCCCTACCAAATTAGTGTCATGTGCATAACATATCCCGACATGATGAGATCAACTACATTGAATTTTGTATTTTATGACATCTTCTAAAGAGAAATGGAAGAATATGAGGTAGTTCCAAACCAAACCAATGCTACTAGTCAAGTTTATGTTCTAGGATCTTTGTGATACCTAATCATTACCAAAATTTATTAGAAACCTTGGATTTACCTAGCCAATAGGATAATGATACAAAAATATGAAACTAATGAGGTGCATGCTTTGTAGTAGTTTTAGAGGAGAAATTATGATTGTAGGAACTAGATGTAGTAGTTGCCTATTACCAAATCCACTCCTAACAATTCTATAACCCCTCTTGATCTAAGAGAAAGAAACAATCCTCCACCTTTAAAGGAAAATAATCCTAAGCCCCTTGAAGAGACTTTGACCATTCCTAGCAATACTAGGTATAACATAGTATAGGATGTGAAGAATATCAAGGTAAACATCACTTTAGATGAGATTGCCCAAATCATTGAGTAAAAAAATCTCCTCTTAAAGTCCCTCATAGATAAACCAACTCAATCCAGAATCAATCCTTCACACACTAACATCATCATACATAAGAATAAGTCTGATCTTACACTTTTACTCATTACTATTAAGTTGTTTGGTAAAAACGTTTATAAATACTTAGTTGATTTAGGAACCTCAACTAAAGTGATGCTAGTAAGAATTTATGATAAATTAGGGTTGGTCAGTATTAATTTAGATAAGGTGGTAGTTTATATGGATAAATATGAGGTTAAAGTGGTTGTTTAGCTTTTGAAAACTCATATTCAATTGGAATCTAAGGCTAGGGTCCAATATTTTATTAACATTTAGGTCATGGATCTCCCATAAGCCTATGGGATGTTACATAGTAGAGATTGGTCTAAAATTTTGAATGTATACATGGCCAATAACTTTTCATATATATGGATACCCTAGAGAGGTGTAGGGAATAATATATGAGTAGATATATAACCTATAATGAAATAATTAATACAAAATATAATATGATCAGTGAAATGGTAAACCTAGAATCTTCTAACATAGGCATCTACACTATGTCCATAAAATGTGCTAAAAACCAAGCTGGTAAAGACCATGAATTACTAGGGGTGGGGTCCATTCTAAGTAAGGGTTTGGAGTAAAAATTATTTTAATTTATCCATAAGGAAATATATGTATGTTTTATTATATACTAAATTTACCTTGCACCAACAATCTTATTGAATATGAAGCCTTGATCCTAAGACTAAAGTTTGCATTGAAACACAGGGTTAAATAATTAAAAGTATTTGTGGATTTTGAACTAGAAGTAGACCAATTTAAAGACATAGTATAATGTAAACTATACCATATTAGGAAATGAAAATTTTGGGCATGTGATTAATAGAAATATTCATGGCATTCAATGTTATTCTCATTATTAGAGAGGAAAACTAGGTGGCCAACTCACTGACAACATCTACTACAAATCTAGAGCCTTTGGATGACTCAAGGTTATAGGAGTTTTTAGTTTAAATTATCTCATTTACCTTAGTCCTATAAAATGTGATAAACCTCTAGGTCTTTGAGGATTACCATCATCTCTTGGATTTCCCCAATAATATTAGAGTGTTCAAAACTCAATTCATAGATGAAGATGAAAGAGATAATTTAAGAAATGATGATTACAACTAGGATGTCATCATGAACCTAAAATAAAAATAAGTCCCAAAGGGTATGATATCCACTGACCAAGTGTTCAACCTTGATAGGTATATGAACCCACCTAAGAAACTGAAATATATGGACTAAAAGTATAAGATCATAATCTTGGGTATCTTGTATCAGCCCAAGACTATCAATGTTAACGTAGTTACACTCTTGGTAAAATAGAACAACTTAAAAAATTATTACTACAATACCGAGATGTTATTTCTTATGCATATGAATATCTTAAGGTCTTCAACCCAAGTTCAATGACATATAATGTCCCAATCAAGCAAAACTAGAAAAAATTTAGATAGAGTTAATGACTTGTGAACCCAATCCTAGATCCACTTATCCATAAGGAGGTTCATAAATGTCTCTTAGGTTGGATTATCTTCCTAGCCTATCATTATACATGGGTATCTAACTTGGTTCTCATTCATAAAAATTATGGAAAAATATGACTTTGTGTTAATTTAGAAAATATAAACCAAACATATCATAGATATAACTACCCTTTTCCCTCCCTTAATGAGGTAATTTAGATGGTAATTAGATCTCAGATGATGTCCTTCTTGGTCATATTCTTTAAATAGAATTAGGTTTTGGAAATCCCATAATACCAAGACAATACTAAGTTCACAACTAAGTGGGGCACCTTTATTTACAAATGAATTCAATTTGACCTTATCAACACAAGATACAACTTTAAAGATCCATGAACTTTTATTTTGAAGGTCTAATTGGTAAATGCATAACTATTTACATGGATGAATTGACTATTTTTTCAAAACATAGGTTTAGTCATATTCACCATCTATAGAAGACATTCTAAAGGTGCATAATTATGGTATTTATCTCAACCCAAAGAAGATAGTTTTTGGCATCATAGAAGGTAAGCTTCATGGTCATGTCGTCACCAAGGAAGGCATTTTTATCAATCCTAAGCATGATAGTGTGATTTATAGAATACATTTAGCTAATAGTGAAAACAAACTTCAATCATTATTTGGTAAATAAAATTTGTAGACAAATTCATATCTATTTTTATCAAAATTTTTAAACCTTTGAATGCAATTTTATAGCAATAAACAAAGGTGGAGTGGACTCCTATAGCTAGGAAGGCCTTCCAATAAATCAAGGAATCCATCATTCAAGAACCATTCTTAGTCAGTTGTGACTACATGAAGGATTTATACCTTTACTAATTTTATTTAGAGCACATCATCATTTATGTGTCCACTCAAATAATACATTAGATGAGCACCTGATATCCTTCATAAGTACCAAATTGAAAGATACAAAACTAAAGTATTATGCCTTAGACAAACATGCATATGTCCTATTCAAATATATGAAGAATTTTAAGCTCTAAATTATAATAAATAATGTGTGAACTATTGTCTTAGAATCATTTATAAATCTAATTCTCAAGTTAAATTAATTAGGAGAGCACAAAGGTTGATGGATGTCCAAGGTATACGAGTATGGCACTAAAATAGAACCTATCAAGTTGGTTTTAGTTCAAGGTCTCACTCAAATGATCACTTAAATTGACCCAAGGATCACTGTGGTGTAATTACACCAATCATAAGTTATTAATCAAGATTGGTATGACACAATAATACATTGTATCCTTTATGGGAATCTTCCTCTAGGATTAATCCAAACATAAAATATATCTCAATCTAAAAGTAACCCACTACATGATGAATAAAGGAGTGATTTAATATAAAAGTTAAGAAGGCATATATGTAAGATGTCTATCAAAATAAGAATAAAAATAATTCATAGATAGCTTCAATAAAAAGCTAGGTAGTGGCCACCCTTCAAGATTTGTAGTTATGCATGAAATTCTATGACCTAGGTATTATTGGCTCACTATATTCAAGGATGTTCATGCTCATGTCTACACATGACATAAGTGTTATACCTTCACTAATAATGAATTTAACAAAATAATTCCCCTTCAACTTATGATAGAAGAACATATTTTCACTAAATGGGGACTTAAATTTAGTATAGTCATCAAACTAAACTCATTAGTTTGCCATAAGTTCATACTTATAACCATTTATTACTACATAAGGTGGACATAAGCAGTGCAAAATATGAATAACATACCTAAGGAATTTATCAAATTTATTTAGGATAACATAAACACATGATTTTGTACCCAAATTTTATTATTCATTAATGATGGACTAGCATTCTAGTTAGTTAAGCTCACTAAATGGGCTTATGAGAATAACATGACCTTGAGGTTCTAATTAAACTAATACCCACAAGGGAATAATTTGTATAAGTCCACCAACAAGAAATTTTTTGATGTAATAAATAAATCAATAAAATAGAATCCTAGGGACTGGCATTCACTATTGAAATATGCTCTTTGGGCTGACCACACCAGATATAAGACAACTCTTAAAAGTTTACCTTTTATATTGGTGTATGTGTTGAAAACCATATTCCCAATGAGATTCAAGATACCCACATAAAATTGTGTGAAATAATACATGGAGGACTGTTGGAAAATAAACTTGTAGTTATTATATATCATCTATTTAGAGGAGACTCAAGAGTAAGCCCTACAAAAATTTAGTAAACATTAAGGTACTATCAAAATATTATTTGAAAATAGAGATAAGGTAAATTCCTTTAGAATATATAATTTAATCTTACTATGGGAAAAATCTTATGAAAATAAGGGGTAATATTCTAATTTTCACCCACTTTAGATTGGCCTATACCATATCTTTGAGTTGTTAGGGAAGCATGCTTTCTAATTGAAAGACTTTGAAGGGAATGATTTCCCATTAATTATGAATGAATATTTATTGAAGTGATATTTTTTAGCTATTCCATCTAATGTAATTTCAAAATAACACCCCAGTCAAGGGATGGTGATGTAAATATTAGTTTAGAGTTGGTTTTTTTTTTTGTTGTGCGTTTACATCCATTCTATTTTTATTTTTTTTCATGCTCCTTTTTTGTTTTTCTTGTGCTTATTTGTTTTGGGGTTTTATCATTTACCCCATGTTTCCATTGATATTCTTGAAGTAGTTTATCCCTACTCTTAAAATTAGACAACAATCCCATAGTGAGATTAACAGGCATCCAATTCTAAAATGATAAAGATAAATCCAAGAATTGGTCCCCTTCATATGAAATATTATCACTTTAAATTTGACAAGGAACTAAAAATATAGTTCTAGATTTAGAAGGCAAAAGGTGAGCTCCCATTATTGGGAAATGTGATAAGTAAAGGAACCCATATTGAGACACTAAAAGGATTAAGAGTCATTGATTCAAAATTGAGAAAGTAGATTAAGAAAAGATCTACTTTAACAAACATCATCACAACACTTAAAATGAACATATCAATCTAGGAATAATCACTCAGCAAGTAAAGGATCTTTCTTGTGCAAAAGAGTCAACTAAACCATTCCTCTACCTTGACTACATTGGTCCCCAACCCTAAGAAACATAAAAATAAAATGAAGTCTAAATCTCATGAAAATTCAAAATTTTTACTAAGAAAGAGTGATTTGGGAAATCTCCATTTTAAGATTTTAGACCTGGTTGGAAATGAAGCATAACCTAGAGTAGGACCAGAGGCATCTCTATCAATGATATAGACTCATGACTGGCAATTGAGCAATGCCCAAGATTTATTTTCCTTAGCGTAATTACGTAAATAATTACCTTTCAAGGAGCTTTGAATACCTAATATATGCCTAAGTGCACCTACTTAATTTAAATCAATAAAAAAAGAATTAATCACTTTTGAAAAAAATGACCCTTTGAATAAAAACCCAATATGTTGTTTGTTGGATCATAATTAAGAATTTTCTTTCTATCCAAGTTTATCTAAATGATATTTATTTACTTATCTCAAATTTAAATAATGGAGGCCCCCAATTTGGATTATAAATGTTGAGGAAATTATTTCCCCACAATAGTCACCATTTATTATGGCCATCACACCCCATTTTCAAAAAAATCAAATGAGGACCCACTTTAATAAAAAAAAGACATGTGCATGTCTTGTTTTGAAATGAATTGATCTAAATTTAAGCCTAGATTCATTATATCAATTCTAATTATAAATTAAATTCATTGTTAAATTATTCTTATAAGTCCTTGATTTATAGATATGGGTTTTATTTAAATGATATCTTGATTTGATTCTAAACTAACCAAGATAACTAAACATTTCCTAAGTTTCTATATCAATTTTATTGATATATTAGTCTAAAAATCTAAATGGGAATTTTTATTGACATTATTTTATACACCTATTTGGATTTTGATTCAATGACATTCATCAAATTCATGATTTTGATTTATGGACTAACTGAGCTAATTGATTTTTTTCCAAGGTTGTCTGATATTTTTTGGATTATTCCAACTTCATAGGTCAACTTTGTTGAAATCTGATTGATCCATCTTAGAAAGGTTTTCATGCTTAGTCATTTATACAAAAATATCTCTTAGATACACATATCTGTTATACCTAAATAGTCATCAAATTTAAGAGTGGCTATGTAGTTTTATTTTCATCAGATAAGTCTTATAAGTTTTATTTACATGGATAAGTCTTGATAAATAGATATTTTTCCACGTATCCTCATCCAACTTCCTCACAAGTGATTGGTAAATTTACTATCTTTTTATTTTGATGAGTATCTAGGTCCCCAAGATTTAGACACCTATTTTCTTCTCAATCTTCCATGAATTAGCAAGAAAATTATAAGTCCTAAAGTCCCCTAAACATCTGGATGAGTGAGGACCATCCACATGTAACAATCCTAATCATCTATGACCTACACACAAAGGCATAGTTACCAAATTTATTCAAGCATCCAAATAAGTGAGGACCATCCATGTATCACCATCCCACTTACCTATGGCCTAAGAAAAAAACATAGTTTAGAAATTCTTATATGTAATAAGACAAACTAAGAGCATCCATGTGTCTTCATCTCAATCACTCACTTCTATAAACTCAAACAACTAAGGTATAGATTTCTTGAGCACCTAAATTAGCAATATTATGCCACATGTTTTCATCTTATTCATCCAGTCCACCCATAAAAACAACTAACAAAAAAACTCTTTGAGAAAATATATCAATGGGCTCATGCCATGTGTCTCCATCTCATTCATATATAGCAATGTATTAAAATTTCTAAGCCTCAAAGTCCACCAGGCATCTAGAAAAGTGAGATTATGAAAAGTGGTAGCATCACACTTGCTCGTGACTAATAGGTATAAGCATAATTATATAAGGTTAGAGACACTTAAAATGATGGAGGAACATCCATATGGCATGATTTTAGTCACCCATGACTTGTTAGACAAATATACACATTATGAAATGTGTCAATCATCTAGATAAGTGATAGTTGTCCACATGTCATTATCCCACCCATTTCTAATAAAGTAATAAATTAGCTAAGTCAAAAAGTCCTAAACCTAATGAGGAGGTGCCACATGTCTTATGTCAGCCTCACAACATCAAAAAATTTATATCCCTAGTTGACCTCACAAGTTAGAGTTGTCAGGATTGTTAGATCCTAGAACTAATGAGGAGGCACTATATGTCTTCTATCAACCTCATAATGTCATAGTTGTTAAAGCCCTCAGAGGTCCTACATGCCATAGTTTTTAGGATTATTATTTTAGACATCCAATTCCTATCATTATTAAGCTAAAATTGTCAATCTAAGAAACATTTTATGAAAATGTACAATTTAGGCCAAAATCACTAAAATACACTAAATGGTTCAAACTTATCACGTACAAGTGCCAATTTAGCATAATGTATCCTTGATTGGGGAAATGTATTTTATGTGATTATTATATTTAATAAAATAACTATGATTAAAATTATGAATACATGAAATGATGTTTTGGACCACTTAATTCTTCTTATTTGGTAGGACACATCACATGCATCTGTTATTTCGCATCCACAATGCTCTAACTAGGTATTGTTTTATACACAACTAACACCTTATTCTAATTATACTCTAGTCAAATTATGACTCAATAAACTGACATTTTAACCAATTTGATTAAATTAACAACCAATTTTAAAATAATTAAATTAAATTAATTAATACCACTTAAGAAAATTAAACCAAATCAAGAGCTTAAGTGAAAAATCCATGGAAGTTATTAAAAATCTATTAATTGGAAATTCATTCCTCAAATATACATCACCCTATGACATCATCAGTTGGGTGGTATCCATAATACATTAATGAAACAAATATTAGGTTTAAGCCTTCTCATGCCTCATTAATGCCCCATTCTTCCAAATATTAATGTGATATTTATGACTTGCACACATCTTGATCTCAAGATGGATGGTCATGGTTGATTTTGATCATTTTAGTAAGTTATAAATAAGTGAGCTAAGACTAACATTTTTAAAGCTTCATTAATGCAAACTTATTATGTATAAATTACAATAGACAAGCTTCACCTATCTACATAAATTGATAAATCTTATGAGCCTAAGTCATCGGCATACTAGAAAATGATGGAGAGGCATGCTACTCTTCATTGACAAAGACTTAGAGCATTAATTCTAAGGAAAATCCTACTTCTTGGACACTCTTGGAAAGAGGGATGTTATTTGGAAGGTTTGATGGTATATTCCTTTCTAAAACATCTCTTATATTTCCTTAGCAACACCCTTGAGGGAGTAGACTTAGAATGTTGTGTCCTCTATGCTTATTTTGGGTTTTCTCTACTAATGCATGGATAGACTTGCTTTTTATTATTTATATACATTTTAGCACACCTAGTGGGACAATAGTCCCATACAACTAAGGAAATTAGTATGAAACTCTTAGTTTTTCTAATGGATTCTTAATAATCTTCAAAATTCAAGTTTTTACTTCATTTTTCATGTAATTCTATTTTTTAAGCAACGCATAGTTTACATAAAGATCTATGTCAAATATCTTTGACCAAAATCAATCATCCCAATCTCTATTGATTGACATCAATCCCTATGTGGACTGACTGATGCCAATTTATGTGAATTAACATTCATCCTTGTGTGGATTGATGTTGATCTCTAAGACAGGAAAATAAGAAACCTGAGAGTTAAATCCAAAATCTTATTTTATAATTTACTTTTGGGTTTATAAGTAGACAAACCCTCTAACAAATTTTATGTCCTAAGGTGAAAAAAATCAAAATTTGAAAGTGGTTAAATCTTGCACATTTTATTTCATTCCTAAAATGAACTTATTTGTTTTTATGCTTGGTTGTTTATGAGGTTTTTGCACATTTTTCAAATAATGCCAGGGGGAAATTTTTTCACAACACATCTCACTTTTGTGCAATAAAATAAACTCTCACACTTAGTTACATACTCTTAAGAGTTATTTGTTTTATTCTTGCTTATTGAAAGTTATTTGTTTTATTAAAATTATCAATGTGTGTATGTTTTCCCCTATCCCCTTTAGATAACTCAAGTGACCAAAAGTGATCATTATTTGACTTGGATTATTTTATTCAAAAATCATGAAAATAGTGTTGTTAAGGCCCTCCCAAAATCTGTATGATTTGGGTAATCCAAACGTGACCCTAATGTCTTTTTACTTGTATTTTATTTTCATGCATTTTGGCTTATGAGTAGGATTTCATATCCTCCTCATGGGTTATTTAAGGAAACATTGATTTGGGGAGTCATCTTCTAGAATTTTCTTAACCCCACTCAATGGTGGGATATATAAATGAAGTTGGTGAATCACCAAGAAGGTAGTTTGAGTGGTTAAACTACTTTCATTAGTGACTACTACCCTCAAAACATATGATCAACTCACACATCGCACACCACTAAGAAATTAGTAGATGTAATAGTTTTGAAAAAGATAAGACCTTTTAAAAATAATCTAGTTGACATGGATCTAATTGATGAGCATATCTTATGTTAGCCACACTTGAGACCATTTATATGTGAAAAACTTTAGTTTTAGAATAACCCCACTTGCCATGGATATACTATTGATGCAAGGCAAGTAGCATGAAGTTCTATGTCATTGTAAAATATCTTGAGAGAAGAGGGGGACTAAAACCCATACTTTGCATGCACTTTTATTTTTGGATTAATAATTAAAATCTTCTCAAGATCACATATATAAATAGAATTCAATAGTATCATGAAACCTTGTCATTTTTAGGACTTAGAATGTTACACTTACATGTTTTATCATTTTATCCTTTGCTTACTTGGTATTTTTTAGTCTAAAAATATTTGAAAACCAAAACACATCATAAAACCAAACACATTTTGTTATACACCAATATATTTGAACAAAGGGGTGTTACACTAACCAAATCAAAATCACTTTTTGCCTTGTTCAAAACATCATTTAGAACATTGTGTTTATATTTTATGGAAAAAATTATCATTATGTCCATTTGAGTCTAGACCATTTTCCCACTTTGAAAAATCTCAAAGTTCTTAATTTTTATCTAAATTTGAAATCTCACCTTTCTAAGTTCTATGCCAAGGTGCTATCAGTTTTCCATTTGTACTTTATTTGAGTAAACTTGGGTATGATTTCTTGTTTAGATTGAAGGATATTACCTAGACTCATCAAAAAATATATTCTCTTTTGGACTTATATTATATTGCATTTGCTCATGTTCTAAGTTCTTGGACCATTATACATCCTATTACCATATGATGGCATTATGTTATCCATTTGGTTTTATATTTACACTTAGGAGTTCTTATGTTAATTCATGTTTGGGATTCTTGGTTTGCATTGTTATCTTCATAATTATAAAGACCCTCTTATAATTTTATATATGAAACTTATCTTAGTTGTATCTAAATTTTACAGTATTATCTTTGACATAAGTTTGTTATGTTAGCCTGCACTTTAGGGTTCAAAGTTATTTTACCCTCTTCTAATTTGATGATTTTATCTCACCAAATTTGAGTAAATTTGTAGCCATTTCTTGAAATTATGTGTCACTACACCACTTATTTTATTATGGTCTCATCTTACTTTGTCGTTTGTTTGAAAAAAATACAAAATATAGATTTTAACATTTGAAAAACATGTTTCACATCTTAGTAAATGAGTAAAATAATGTTTTGAGCATGATAACAAGGTAAAATCATAGTGGGGTCTCTTACAACACTAGATATGAGAAATATCATTTTTATGATGAGCATGATAACTCCATTATTTTTTAATATATCCCAAAAACTATACAGTCTAAAGAAGATTATTACAAACATTAACCCTTAAAAGACAAATATGAAGCCCTCATAAGGTTGATAGAATAAGGTGTTAGGTTACCACTAGATTTACCCATGGAACAATTGCACACACTGGCTAGGGTAGAAGAGAAACATTGAGAACAATCTCTTGCTCATATTTAAAAATCTAATATTAATTTTATAGTAAAGGAAAATAAACACTCATAGATTCAACACCTAACGATCAATATATTACTACCAAGATCAATAAAATAAGTCAATGATAAATAGACCAACTTATCATAGACTTGAATTAATTTTGGATAAAACATAGATAAATAATAATGATTCTAAAGAACAAGATAATGTGGTAGAACAAACACGACATACCCTAGTTAAGAACATATCTATGATAGAACTTGATATCTCTGTTAAACAAAAAAATCCTAGAGAAGCTTCATAAAATGTTTTTCTAGACACATAACACACTTTTTTAATCACCAAGAGGCTCTTACTCCTTCATAGAACCAAGGGATTAAAACATAACACATTTTGGGGGTATTATTCAAAATACTTTTCAATTTACTCCCAAACAACACGTACTTAGTGAATGGACCACAAACTCTTTAAAATCAATAGAACACTTACAATTCATGATGGAAGATTTTAGGAAATGTTCATCAACCAGCTAAGAATCAGTGGTTGACCTACCTGGCTTAAAGAGTAAACCAAAACAAAGATTCAAATCATAAGGTTCATATCCTTTAAAAATAAAATCAATAGGACCACATACTACCCTAAAAAAATTATATTCCACCTACAAATGTAATAAACATACAGGAGTGGAATTAGATGAAAGAAATCATGTCAATGTTGGAGATGGGAAATTGAGTCAAGAAATACAAGTTTGATGAGATATGTTCATATCTATTCAACTTAAGTATTCTCCAAGTCCCCTTTCTACTTAATTTTGAGGCACCCAAATTTGACAAATATAAAGGGAAGGGTGACCCTCAAGAACATATCTAATCATGTTTTGTATTATTCCAAGAGGTAGCTTATAATAACATTTATTTGCTTCACTTGTTTCCATGTAGTTTAATGGGGCAAGATTTAGAATAGATCCTCATGTTACCTAATGGATTGATGATAGATTGGAATGATTTATCTAAAAAAATTATCAAACATTTCTCTTACAATATTTAACATGAGTTGACTATGGTCAACTTATTTAAATCCAAATAATAAGATGGGGAAAGCTTTGTAGTATATCTGCAGTGATGGATAGAATTGGCTAGATGCTTTCAACATAATTTGCCAAATACATAGTTGACCAATTTTTTTGCATAAAACCTACACCCTGAGGTGGCTCATGATCTATGAATCACTTATGTAAACACATTTGAGGAAATTATAGACAAAGGTGTGCATATTGAGAAGGCTATTATTACCAAAGGTATTATCAAGATTTACTCTCAAGGTCAAATGTCTAATCATACCCAATCACCTATTCATGTTTTTGTAGTAGAGAAACCTAAAGGGTTTGAAAAGAATAAGAACATGGTCAAGAATGGGGTGACTGAATCTAGACATGTATAAATGGTGCAATCTCTACCAGCTCCAAATGTGCATCTATCCCCACCTATTCCATTGACCACTTTGCAAAGGGTTTCTCCACAAAGGGAATTTAATAAATGCAAAGTCTTTAGAAAATTGGGAGAACCTATTGAATCCATGTTTGAAAAGCTCATAGAAATTAATCTTATTATCTGGCCTATACGAAGACTATTTCTTTAATATCAATCCAAACTTTATTGGTATTGGGTAGATGAGTTTTATAACTTCCATCATGTTATTGGCCATGATCCTTATCAATGTGTTCAATTGAGACATATCATTGAATATTTGATTGAAAGAGGTGAGGTTAAAATAAAACTTGCAATGTAAAACACTAATTAGGATATGGGCATTTACAAAGATCTATTTCTTAAGCACAATCAATAGCTAGTAAGAAATAATTATAACCAAGGACATAATCAACATTAACAATCACAAGGTTAGAGTCATAATTAGGATCATAATACCCATGGTAATAACCTAGGTTATAAGAACATGCCTTATGACTATAATAGCACCATGGGGCATATTTTTTCAAACCAAATTACCACCATCACTATTAAAGATCATGAACCTTATCGTGCTTCTTGAAGTAGTGGACCCCTCATTATAGGTTCAACACCCTCCCCTTCAAGTAACATCATGTCAGGTACAAGTAATTATATTACACCTTAGTTTTTATAGGTTACTATCTCTAGACCCCCTTCTTCTAATTATAATGTCTCCTTATCGACTCAAGATTGTTCCAATGCAACTAGATTCTAGTGAGTCACCATCAAAGGCCTTTTACCTTCATCTTCTAATTATAATAGCTCCTTTCCAAATCTAGATTAAACAATCATAACTAGATGCTCATGATTCACCCTTTAGGGCCCTATTGAGGTCAACAAACCCTTATTTTTGAAAAATAGGGACCCTTGTGATTGCTTTGAACCTTAGTAGTAAAAGCTTTGTAATATACACTTTACTAGGATTTGGAGATCATCCATTCTTGATGAAATTAGCCCATTTTTTCATGGTTTTACTTAAACCTTGTTTCTAATAGTTGAATTTCATGTCTTCAGTTACAGGTTTCAAGGAGCTCCCTTTAATGGATCATGTTAATATTTTCATAGATTAACTATATTCAAGATTTTGTTAGCCTTTGGTCTATAAAATATTGTAGATTGGATTCGAGTCTTGGAACCCTCTTTCAACAAACCCTAACTTATACCTCTAAATTGAATTCAAATTTTGGTAGGGATAGATTTGGAAAAAATGTTTTGAATCAACTTTGGAATTAAGCCTAAATTTTATGCAAAGGCTTGGTCATGTTTTTCAAAACAACCAAACCTTGGCCTAAAAATCATGCTTGGTCCCTTTTTATTTTCCCCTTTATGTTCCTTATGTTTTATCATGGTATAACATTTATGTATGTAGGGTATTTTATCTTAGCATGGTTCCATTTATCATAAACTTAGCCTAAAGTTTTAACCCCAAGGCACCATTCATATTTATCAATGTAAATGAGACCTTAGCCTTAATACTTTAGCCTACATTTTGATATTAACCTACATCCTAACTTAATCACATCACTTCTTTATAGATCTAATGGCCCTTGGTTCATCATGAGAAATGATCTAATAGAGCATAGAAGCTTAATAAATTTAAATATTTGATCCATTAAACCAATCTTATAAGATCACTAGGATCATGATTGATGGTCCATGCTTTGGTATGAATAATTATTGGATGGTGTGAGATCATCCTCAAGTTTAAATGGGTGCCCTTTTACTATACAATCTTAAGCCAATCGAACACAAGAATCTAGATCGAGATTAATAGTTCATGGCCACTGACACAAAAATGATCCAATGGAGCAAATGTGATGTTGAAAAGTCAAAAGCTTAGGGAAACCCATGGAGTTATGACATGACACTCTTGTATTTGATCTTGATAACAAAGGATCTGCATGCATTAAAATTCAGACTTAACCTAAGTTTTTATCTTAAGTTTCATTATATTTATTTAAATACAATAAACCTTAGGATAAAAAATTAGGTTATGACCATAAAATTCAAATTTACCTATTTTATTATGCTTATAAATTGAGGATTTTGTCTTCGTTTAATTTTTATCGCATGGCCCCTAGTTAATTTAATCTCCTTCATGATTGTAGGAACTAGTGACATGCATCTCACCATATCCTAATCAATGGCTCTCACTTCATCATGGAGATTGATTAGATGAAGTGAAAATTCTTGATGAATCTAAGGCATTTGATCCATTAGACCAATTTTGTGAATACATTTAAATTATGATCAACAATCCATGCTTGCTCATGAGAGGAAACTAGATGGAGTGCAACTATCAGAGATTATTCAATAAAAACTTGAGGGGCCACAGGATCAACACATGGAAATAATGTGTTCATTTCATATAATACAAAGCTTAAAAGGCCCATAAAGGTTCCAAGTGGCACAACCATGGAGGCCAACATACATCAGCCAATGATTCTCAAGCCCCATGATCATGATCAATGGTTCATATTGATCCATAAACAAGCATCTAATGGCATGAAGGAAATTTTGGATTTCTTAAAAAGATAATGGTTAGTCCCTTAATGAATTTATAAAAAATGCCATAAAATTTGTCAAATTGATGCCACATAGGCACCACAAAAGCACAAATTGATAAAATTAAAGATTTTTTGTGCTCGAAAAGACAAAGGTATAAAGGCCTAGACGTCAATCAAATTTAGGACATGAATGAGCCTAAGTCTAAGTTTTCATCACCATTAATGCTTCATAAAATTCCAAACATTGATAAAAACCCTAATTTAAACTCAGATTAGTCACATTCAAATTGAGAAGAGTTCAATTACAATTTGAGCAAGAGCGAATTGACCTAAAAGCAACTTGTAATTCATTGGTAAGTAGTCACAAATTCCAAAACCATGGAACCTCATAAACCTCAAAAAAAGAGATGAAATAGAGCTATACTTGACCTTAGACAATGAGGTAAGAATCTTTAAGGACATGGACCTAGATACTACAGCTTTGAAAAATGAGAATAGGAATCAATCCAAACTCTTTTGTACTATTGAGGAGATGCAAGCTCTAATGAGAGAAGAAGAAAAGAATGTAACCATCTTACAGAGATACAATGACCTAGTTACCATCTAGATGACTAGCCTCCATTAGGAAACCACCAAGCTTGAGGTATTACACTATATAGATGTCCTTGTTCCTCTTTTTATTGACTATAAAATTTAGTAAGAATGGATAGTCCATGAGTGTACATTCAAGAAAATGGCATAAATTTCCCCTCTTGCTTTCAAAGGCTACTATAAGCTATGTAAACCCCAAATAGACTTGCCAACCATTAAAAAGTGGATTAGAGAGCATAATTTAAACATAATCCTAGCTCCATGTTTGCTTATTGAGAACTAAGTAATCCAAGACCCCACAGGCAAAATCCCAATTATCCAATTTAGGGAGGGGATTAGGATATTTACGACCTTATTGAATAAGTTATGTAGAGCCCCCTCTACCACACATTGATAAATTTTGGGTTCCTTATGTTTACTTCATGGTTTAGAAGGCACTCAGTACCCCATTGGGTGAGATGATCAATATCCTTTAGAAGTCATAATTCACTGCCATCAAGAAGAAACTAGAGAGCACTTTTACATGATGTCCTATCTACTTGATGCCTTATTAGCCACCACCAATATCTCAAACATTAATAATTGGTCACCTAATGGGAGACCTATTATCTCCCATCATTATTCCAAATTTTACATATTCAAATATAAAAACAACATGTAGTTCATTTATGATTATGTTTATCCAACTCTAGTGTATGCCATCATATAAATCTTCATGGGTAGGGTTATCCCCTAAGTTAATAAATATGTGGAGTTGATGGAGGATATATGGTTCTACCTAGATTGCATGGTAATAAGGATTGAAGGGACTTTGACATAGCCCTTTAGGTTACCCATCTATGTGCCTACCAAACTAGTGGAATAAGAAATTACACACCAAATTATTCATGGCATAGATGGATTTTACAAGGAGAAGAGGAAGAGCCTCCTTCATCCATTTACTTTAACAATCAATATAACTATGTTACAAAATTGGGAACATGTGAATGCCATTGCCAAACAGAGGGACTCATTCACCTTGTAGAAAGATGAATTGAGGTAATGGGACCATAATGAGAGGGTCACTAAACATTTGAACTCCAAAACCATAACTAAAGCCTATGAGCATCAGCCTTATGTTTATGACCCACTCTACATTAAGGCCTCTAGTTTCCTAGATGTATTATCTAGATTAATGAGGCATAAAATAAATATATCTCCTAGGTTTGGTAGGGTAGATGAAAAGATACTAGGAGAAATATGGCAAATGGGGCCCCTACAGTATCACTTCTTTCTTAGGCCATCCTCTAAGCCACCTCTGGAATAACTACAGGTTAGAATGCACTAGTGTTAGACATAGTTTGGACAAGGAATTAGAAAAGAGAAACTAGAAGAAATAATTAGGGAAAGATCATCTTCAACCCTACCTAAAAGGTGATCATCTCCTATGCAGTTCTTAGACATGGTTGCATTAGAACTTGATGAGATAGTAGAGGATGCAATTAAGGTGCTTACTAAAGCTTATGGGTTTGATGAGGAGGAGAAAATTAAGGAACCATAAGCCTAAAATGAGGAGTTAGAGAAAGATAGGGGGAAGAAAGTTGCTTGGACCTAGTTCTAATAACACCCCCACACAAAAGGAAAGCTTTATTAGCATTGGTCTAAATTGGGAAGAAGAAGCCCAAGTTGACCTTCACCCATCCCATTAGTAAGGTCAACTTGTTTAGTGATGAATACCCCAATCATGGGCCCATTATCCCTACATGGTTCATTTATTGGAAGATGTAGAATATTCCCACTTTATCCCATTCTTGGGCCTTGATCCAAATAATTCACATTGATGTCCATGATGAAATCAAGCCATAGATAATGACTTTAATGAAGAAAGAGGAAGAGAGAAGAATAGTTGCCATAAGAAGATCAAGTGGCACTCAAATGGACACTCTAAGAGCCTTGAGAAACACATGGGAGGAGACTCTTAAGCCTCCTAAGATCACAGAGTCATCAACTAGTATATAATTCAATCCAAAAATAGAAAGATTAGAGAGGGTGATAACTAAGAAGGCCATGATTGGAGGTGAATAATTCACATTTTAAAGATTTGTTCCCTTTATTGGTCTACCCCCATTGGATTTCATAATTTTGGTGAGCATCCTATCCATGAGGAGGATAAAGAAAGACTAGCTGAGGCTCATTTAACTTAGATCAAAGTAAGTATCAGGGGTATGAAGAAAAAGATATAGAACTTGGAGATAGAAAAGGAACCTAGAGCCACTGGCTATCTCATCAATCCTTAAGTTAATAATAAGGATTTTTAAGGCATATTTATTTGACATGTATGACTACTTGAATTCAATGAAGCTGAGTTAGGATGCATTGACCTAACAAAGTGAAATAGCCAAAGGATTAGTGGTCTAGTAGTAGGATGTAGAGGAAAAAATAAGGGATCTCATCAATATACTAATTAAGGGTAAGATTCCTAGCTTTAAAACCATTAACCTAACCCACTTTAATGTAATATTAGGGATAATTATTGATAATATTCAAAGCTTAAGTGCTTGGTATAAGATCTTGGATAGAATCTTGAGGGATGATGAATAACTAGTATCTAGAATCAAACAACTCCTTAGTACCATGCTGGCCAACCCTACAAAGTCTAGCACCTTAGACATCATTGATGATGATGAGTATAAGCACAGAGTCACTTGGGTGATGTAGGAAGTGAGGAATAAAAGTCAAGGCTAATCTAGAAGTGATAATAGCTAAGTTTTGGGCATGATCTTTACTATTAAGGAAAATATTATAGAATCTAAGAGCATTAAGGAGGCCATGGAAAGAAATGATAGGGACTTCAATGACTTAGATGACAAAGAGGGTGTCTATCTATCTCTTAAGGTTAGATATTGATTTGGAGTTGGTTAGTGAGAAACACCATAGAGTTATGGAGATTCTCCAAGAACAACAAGGGAACCCTTCAGCATAGGACCCACCAATTAATTGATGATATTCCATTTTATGTAAAACATTGTAATATTTGGATGTGCAATATTATTTTGTAAAGACATGTTCTTATTTTTAAACATGTTTTACTATAGGTTAGTATATTTTGGAAAGAGAAATGCATTCTAAAACCATGAAGAAGGATAATTATCCTTATCATTATACATGTGTAATCTTATGATTGACTGGTATACTACCTGAGTCTTCTATAAAAGGTAGTAGTACCATTTTATAAAGGGAGGGAGTTTTGAGCTAAAAATTGTATACTTATAAGCAATTAATATAAGCAAGGAATAATAAAAAGTTTATCCAAGTTTGTTTGTATCAATTATTACATAGTTTCTCTCTCAATTATTTGTTCTAAGTCTTGAATTTGAATGGTTTTTAATGAATTTTGAATGTGCATCTTTGATATAGGGTTGATAATTTGTGTTGATGTTAAATTAGTTGAATGTTATTAAACGTTGCTTCATTTTATTTACTCTGTATTAGGATGTGCAAATGCTATTTGAATGAAGTAGTAAACCTTGAAGGCAAAGTTATTTCATACTTGTATTGTTTCATGTTTTCCTTAGATAATTGCCTAGTGTATGGTGGGATGTGAACATTTGCTACTTCAAATTATACATTAGTTAAATGCATGTTTAATTAAAATTAAAACCTTGTCATGGTGTTTAAGGAAAAGATAAGTAATAACATACTTTATTTCTACCCTACCCTTCCTTTTGCTCCTTTTTAGACTAAATCACTTTAGTTTAGGTCTCATTATGAATATTCATCTAGATATAAGCTTTGGTGTATAAATTTGATCATAACTCACTAAGATCAACATATATGCTTTATAATTCACAAATATTAATAACCATGGTGGCTCCCAACCACTAATCAATATAAATTTTTAGAACATTCTAATTCACTTTGCCTCTATTTCACCATAGGTAACTAGATTTCTAACACTTGATACTCATGCTCTGAATTCTTTGAATTCTAAAATTAGAAGTGATATTTAAACACTAAGAGAACATATGATACGCTTAGAGAAATCAACATGATGATCTCCATTTTCACTAAAAGGAGGGCTATGAATTTGTTGAATCTCTATTAATTCTAGTGTGTTTTGATCTAAGATTGGTGTTATATTTACACATTTACGTAGTTATTTGCTTAAATGCATAAAGATAATTGATATTTGTTGTATTTGGCCCATGTTTGATTTATTTAGAAAAATATCAAAGTTATTTGAGGTTAAATGCTTGATTCTGATAAAGATAGCTTAAGATATGAGAATCCATAGTATTTGAGGTTAGAATGGCTTATTTTGATCAAAGATTTGTATATCTTTCACAAATCATAGGTTCAGTTGGGCTTCAAATTGTAAATTTTCACCATATTTATGTATTTAGACACATATTTTATCTATATTAGTTAAAATTTGATGCCCTTTGTTTTTATTTACATATATCTTTGAAAACTTAGCTTAATGTGGAAATTTGAGTCTTATTCTCTATAAAGGTTGATTTGACACATTGTATCTCAAGCAGGGTCCTAAGTTCTCAAGTTAGAACTACAAATAATCTAAGACATATCACATTAAAATATGAAAGAGCCTCTACTTGAGTTAGAAGTCCATAAGAGAGCTAGACGAGATAAAGGTAGATATAGTCATTAAAAGTCTTTGCCAACTTTACCACTCCAAGGTACTCCTACATTCAACATTCATGAAGGTATGGCTTGGTTGAGAAGTTCTATTATAAATTTACAAGGTTTAATTCATGACCTCCCTCACAATCCTAAAAATTATTTTCCAAATTTTAGTCCTAGTGGTATTGTAACAACAAAAAAACATGTTAAATCATTTAAGGTTGTATTGAGATTGTTAAATGTAATTAATGAGGATGTAACATGTAGGTTTTTCCATTTTAAATTTAAATATGCTGCATATGAATGGTTACTAAGCCTATCTGACGATTTCATGACCACTTGGAATGAGTTTAACAACATCTTCATTAACCAGTTTGGCAAAATAATTAGCCACTATGTCTTGTATCAATAATTTACCACCCCAAAAATGGATGCCAATAAACTTATAAGAGATTTAAATGATATGTTTTAAAATATGTATAATATAAAAATTGACCCTTATAAACATGATCATACATTGGGCTTGGAAATCTACAAAGATGCTCTTGATCCCATGACCTTAGTATTCATAAAGAGGGTTGTAGGTCCAATGAACACACTAGCTCTAGCTTATGTTGAGGTTATGATCATTAATGACTAAATATAACCTCAGGGATAGATGGTCTATTCTATTCACAATGTCAACCCATATATGCCTACCTTGAATGTCTTTCCTAAGAATCACCAAAATGTGCCTACTTTTAACCAGCTCCCAAATCCAAACCAGTTGCCTCTAAGACATGTTGCTCCAAACCAAAATTTGGGGATCTTGAATCACCCTATTAATAATGGATTTAATTAAACTAATCAAAGGACCTTGGTACCAACCATTTGTTCCAATATAAACCAAGTCCATAATTCATAAACCTCTAAAATTTAGAATGAGTCCATTCTAAAAATTGTCTAAAAGTTGAGCATTAACTTCTTTCAATTACATCAACAAGTTTGTAATACTAGAGAGACTTTTTGTAGGAACTTCTATTTATAAATATTCAGTAGACCCAATAATAGGTTTAATAATAATAGTTTCCACAAAATTAAGAATAGTTAACCATCTTCTAAAAATAAGACTATGGATATTAATCTTATTGATAGTACTTTGGATAATTATTATAGAGTCCATTGTACTACCAAACATGGTGATATTGATTACATTGGGATTTTTTAAGATTTTGAAGCATTTCAGGAAGAGTTGGACACTTTTGAGGTAGTGCCTAACAAAGATAATGGTATAAGTGCATCAAGATCCAAGCCTATTGACCAAACCTTCATGGTGGAAATGTTTGAGTTGCCCTTCCAAAAAAGGAAATAAACTTGATGATGTGCCTAAACAATTTCATGCCTTCTAATAGTTCTTAAAGAAGACATACCCTCTAAGGAACAAGGAACAAAGGCAACCTTTGACTACTTCTACTCCTCCAAACAACTTTGGTACTCCTTCAGATACCATTTCAAATAATAATCTAGATCCTCTAAAGGGAAGTACTCCTAAACCTAGTGTTGATGCTTCCAATTATTCTAATAGGATTGGTTATAATATTGTAGAGGACATACTGAAAATCAAAGCTAATATTACCCTGCATGAATTGATAGAAATCATAGAGCAAAGAGATCTATTGATAGAGTCCTTATCCAAGAAATCTAGCAAAATGTCCAAGACTGATAATGTAAATGTGGCTATGTATAAGGATAAAATAGAGTCCCCACCCATATTACTTATAGTTATAATGTTTAATAAAAACTTTCATAACTATTTGATGAATTATTTTGTCTCTACAAATATTATGCCTGCAGGTGTTTGTAAGTAACTTAGTTTGGCCCCCATTAAGTCTGATAGGGGTATCACCCAATTAGATAAGTCTAGGGTTAAGGTGGTTAGATAATTATTAAATGTCCACATGAAATTGGATTCTGAGCCAAGGGTCCAATAAACTATTAACATTCAAGTAGTAGATATCCCTAATGCATATGGACTACTCTTGAGAAGAGAATAGACAAAGGCTTTAAATGGATATATGTCCATAGATTGTTCATACCTATGGTTGATTTGGAAGGGAGATCCCAACTAGATCAAAGTTGAAAGAGAGCTAATAATGAAACATATGATTATTGATTATAATGTTGTCAATGAAAGAGTCAACATAATTGATTATGATTTAGGAGTTTTCACCCTAGAAACTACCAAGGTGTGTGATCCTAAACCTTATAAGGTTGTTCTTGGGTTATGGAAGTTGAATTTTGATGGGGTTACATGTAAATATGGATCTAGAGTGGGCATTGTTCTAACTAAGCTTGTTGGTAATAAATATCATGCTTCTTATAGACTCTAGTTTCCTTACACCAATAACTTTGCAAAATATGAAACCCTCATCTTTGGTCTATAATTTTCCATCAAAAACAAGGTTAAAGAACTAATAGTTTATGGTGATTAAAAACTAGTAGAAAATCAAGTGAGAAGTAAGTATAAGTGTAAGTGGTCATACCTCAAGAGGTATAAATTTAGATTCTATGATCTAGTGGAATCTTTTGATGCCTTTAATATTATTTTTGTCCCAAGGGAATAAAATAAAGTTGCTGATGAACTTGCCTCTACAGTAGATAATCTCATGCCTAATAAAGATTCCCCAAACTTTATTATTAAGCTCATACCTTGCCCTTGTATCCCAGACAATGTGAACCATCTACAAGTGTTTAGTGATGACCAACAAATCTTGAATTTCATGACTAGTTCAAGAGCATTCGAAGCTAATATCATTGATGAGGTTGATGAAAATGCATTTAGAGAAGTAAATTTTTATGGTAAAGTCATTCAATTGAATGAAAATAAGATTCCTAAAGGGATGATTACCTTGGAAATGCTATTTGATCAAGACAAGCTAACTGAAGCTTATAAGGTTCCAAAAGTAAGTGGAAAAGATTACAATGTTGTTGATCTTGGACCTCAGGATCAACCTCAAATGGTTAATATTGGAAAGGCCTACACTAATATTTATAATAAGAGAGATAAGGAGATATTAAAAAAATACATAGATGTCATAGCTTGGTCTTATTATGACTTGAATATCTTTGACCCAAGATTCATCACCCACACTATAACTCTTAAAGAAAATTGTAAACCCTTCAGGTAGAAACAAAGACATGTGAACCTTGTCTTGGAAACCATGATATTCAAAGAAGTTAAGAGATTCCTAGATGCCATAATTTTGTTTCCCATTAGGCACTCTACTTGGGTGGCCAATTTGGTGCCAATTAGAAATAAGAATGGTGAAATTAGACTATGTATCAACTTTAGAAATCTAAATAAAGTGTCTAAAAATGATAGTTATCCTATTCCCTCTCTTAACCAGGTAATACAAATTGTTTTAGGTTTATCCATGATGTCCTTTCTTGATGGTTTTTCAAGATATAACCAGGTGTTATTAGATAAGGAAGATAGAATGAAGACAACTTTCATAATTAAGTGGGGCACATTTGCATACAAGAGAATGACTTTTTAACTGATAAATATAGGAGCCACTTTCCAAATGGCCATGGACCATGCAATCCAAGGATTAATTGGTAAGTGTATAATAATTTACATGGATGATCTAACTTTTTTCTCTAAGAACAAGGAATATCATTTCATGCATCTACAACATGTATTTAAAAGGTATAGAAGGTATGGGATCTCCCTTAACCCGTAGAAGAGCATTTTATGTCACTAAAGGTAAAATGTTAGGCCATGTTATCACTAAAGATGTAATTTCCATCGAACTTTAAAGAGTAGAAGCTATATATAAGATAGAGCCTCCCAATAGTAAAAAGGAATTGAAATCATTTTTTGGAAAGAAAAAATTTGTGAGAAAGTTCATTTTTGGCTTTGTAGAGATTGTCAAAACATTTAATGATATGATGAAGAAGTATGCTAAAGTATCATGAAATGAGGAGTCTAATAAGGCCTTTGAGGACATCAAAAGTACAATAAGCTAAGATCTAATATTAATAAGTATTGACTTTTCAAAGGATTTTTATTTGTACTCTTTCTCCTCTAACTAAACTATTGCTATTGTTTTACCTCAAAAAATAGAAGAATCTGACCATCCAATTGATTTTATGTGTACTAATTTGAAAAAATGCCAAGTTAAATTATCTTTTAATTGATAAACAAGACTTTACATTAGTTAAAGCTATCAATAAATTTAGGCACTACATTTTAAAAAAATAAATGCATGCCATTCTACCAGACCCAACCACTAAGCTAATGCTAAGACAATGTGAACTTGGAGAGTGAATAGGTAAGTGGATGTTTGTTATTCAAGAATATGACATAGAGATAAATACTAAAAAATTGGTAAGATGTCAAAGTCTGATTCAAAATGATTTATTATGCCATCCCTAAGCTAATTATTATGCAAGTTGATCAGCAAAACTTCTAACCTAATGAATGGTATGACTCCATCATTTATTTACTAATAAATGGCACTTGTATTATAGGGCTAATCAAGGAATAGAGAAGATATCGAAGGCTCAAGGAAGCTCATTATCTAATTAAAAATGGAGTCATGTACCAAAATAAATTTGAAGATGTGTATTTGAGATGTGTTTCAAAGGAAGAATCTAATGAGGTAATGATCCCTTTCCATGAGAATTTGGGAAGTGGGCATCCATTAGGAAGAAAAATAACTCACAAAATCCTTAGGGATAGCTACTTCTATCCCACCATCTTTAAATATGCTCATAATCATGTAAGGGAGTGTCATTCATGTTAGATTTTCAACACTAAGGAGCTAAAGGTAGCATTGCCTTTACAACTAGTCATGATTAACAAACCCTTTTCCAAATGGGGACTATAATTTGTATGGGTAATGAACCCCAACTCATCATAAGGTCACAAGTATGTTCTAACAACTATTGACTATTATACTAGGTGGATTGAAGTAGTAACCACCAAATAATGTATAATAGAAGAAGTGATCAAGTTTTTAGAAGAAAGCATATGCACCAAATTTAGAACTCTAGTCTCTTTGGTGTGTGACAATGGGTCAACACTTACATCCATATAAATGATAGAATGGGCATATGATAATATCATTATTCTCAAGTTTTCATCTAAGCATTATCCTCAAGGTAATGGAGTATGTAAGTCAACAAATAAGAACTTGATGAAAGCCATTAAAAAGTCTATTGTAAACCAAACCAGAACATGGCATAAGATTATAAAATATGCCCTTTGGGTAGATAGAACAAGAGTTAAGAAGGCTCTCAAAGCATGGCCCTTCTTATTAGTATATGGCTAGGAACCTATATTCCCCATCACACTGAAGCTGCCAACCTACAAGTTTATGTAAGGGTATATGGAGGAAGATCAAGAATTTGTAGTCTCAAGGATATTAGACATTATTCAAATGGAAAATACATGATAAAAGGATTTTAAATACTTTAGTAGACACCAAACTATAGTAAAGAGGTGGTTCGACAAGAGATCAAAGGTCAAGGTGTTTAGGAAAGGAGACTTAGTTCTTCTTTCGAATAAGGAATCTAAGCCCAAGGGAAAACATGGAAAATTCCCTCCTCTATGGATTAGCCACTATCATATTATAGATACACTTGGAGATAACACCTTTAGACTCAGATATATACAAGGAGTAGAGTTTACACTATCAACTAATGGATAATATCTCAAGCACTATTTCTCTACTACTCCTCTTGGGGTCTTCATGGAATAAATTTGTAAGATAATTAGAGTTAGCATAGGTAGAATAGTTAGTTTCCTTCAGCTCTTTCTTCCTATCCCTTGTTTTTACATAAGTATGTATATATTTTTTTCTTCCCTTTTGCTTCTTGATTTTTTTTTTTTGTGTTTTTGTTTTCTTTGTTCCTTGCTTCTAATAAGTCTTTTTGGATATCCCTCATCTAAAATTTCCTTAGTTTTCTTGAAACTCTAGGAGTTCAAAAATGTTGATATGAACCCCATACATATGTTTACCATGGATTTAAAATTAAATGGATTGAAAAGGCCTAATGAATCTAAGGCATTTAATCCATAAGACCAATCATGTGCATCCATTTTAATTATAATAAATGGTCCATGATTGCTCATGAGAGGCAATTGGATGGAGAGTAACTATCGAATACTATTCAATAAAAACTCAAGGGCCCATGGGATCGACACATGGAAAGCACATATTCACTACATAGAATGCAAAGGCTAGAAGGTGCATGAAGGTGCCAAATGGCACAACTATAGATCTTGACATAAAGTAGCCAATGATTCTCAAGACCTATGATCATGATTAATGGTCTACATAGATCCATAAATAAGGATTTGATAGTGTGAATTTAAAAGTTGGATTTTTTAAAAGACAATGGCTAGTCCCTTAAGGCATTTACAAAAAATGTTGTGAAAATTGTCAAATGCATACCACACAAGCACAAAATGAAAAAATTAAAGATTTTGTGTGTTCAAAAAGGTAAAGGTATAAAAGCATGGGTATCAATAAAATCTAGGACATGAATGATCCTAAGTGTAAATTTTTATAAAATCCCCAACATCCATAAAATCCCTAATTTAAACTCGAATTAGTCACATTCAAACTAAGAAAATTTTAATTATAATTTGAGCAAGAGAGAATTGACCTAGAAGATACTTGTAATTTATTGGTAAGAATTCATAACTTCTACAACCATGGTAGCTCATAGACAACAACAAAGAGATGAAACTAAGCTAACTTGACCTTAGACAATGAGGGAAGAATCTTTAAGGGCACACGGACCTAGATACTACAACTTTGAATAATGGGAATAGGAACTAGTTCAAACTATTTTAGACCATTGAGGAGATGCAAGATCTTATAAGAGAAGAATAGAAAAATGCAACCATCTTGTGGAAATATAATGACCTGGTCATCAACCAAATGAGTAGCCTCCATTATGCTACCACCAAGCTTGAGGTATTACACTACATTGATGTACTTGCTCTTCCTTTTATTGACTATAAAATTGAACAAGAATGGATAGTCCATGATTTTGTATACTTATAAAATATAATACATTTACCCTCTTAGTTTTGAAAGATACTATAATATGTGTAAACCCTAGATGACTTGCTAACCATTAAAAACTAGATTAGAGAGCACAATTTGAACACAATCTTTACCCCATGGCTTCTTACTAATAACTAAGTAATCTAAGACCCCATAGGAAAAATACCAATTATCTAACTCAAGGATAGGATGAGGATAATTATGACCTTTATAAATAATTTATAAGGAGGTCCCTCTACCACACATATTGAAAAAGTCTAGGTGCCATATGTTTACTTCATGGTTTAGAAGGAACTCACTCCTCCATTGGGTGAGATGATCAATATCCATTTGAAGTCACAATTCACTGCCATCAAGAAGAAAAACAACAAATACTTTTACATGATATCCTATCTACTTGATTCCTTATTAGCCACCACCAAGATCCCAAACATTAAGATTTGGTCACCTGAAGGGAGACCTACTATCTCCCATCATTATTCCAAACTTCACATATTCAAATATAGACACAACATGTAGTTAACTTGTGATTGTGTTTATCCAAATCTAGTGGAGGCCATCAAAATAATCCCCATGGGTAGGGTAAACCCCTTTTTTAAGAAATATGTGGATTTGATGTGGGATCTATGGTTCTACCTAGATTACATGGTAATAAGGATTGAAGGGACTTTGACACAACCCTTTAGGTTACACATCTATATGCATACCAAACTAGTAGAATAAGAAATCACACAATAACAAATTCATGGCATAGATTTATTTCTAAAGGATAAGAGGAAGGGCCTCCTCCATCCCTTTCCTTTGAAAATCAACAAAACTATGTTACAAAACTAGGAACATGTAAATGTTATTTCTAGACACAAGGATTCATTCACCCTAAAAAGATGAATTGAGGCAATGGGACCCTAATGAGAGGGTAACTAAAAATTTGAAGTAAAAAACCATAACCAAATCCTATGAGAATAATCCTAGTGTTCATGAACCACTCTATATCAAGGCCTCTAGTTTCCTATAGGTATTGGCCAGATTAAATAGGCATAACATAAAAATAGAGCCCAAGTTGGCTAGGGTAGATGATAAGCCACTATGAAAAATATGGAAAATGGGGCCCCTAAAATATCACTTGTTACTTGGTCCATCCTCTAGCCACCTCTAGAATAGCCACAAGTTATAATATAATAGCCTTAGACACAGGTTGCACAAGAAAATGGCAAAGAGAAACTAAAAGAGAGACCTGGGGAAAGATCATCTTTAGGCCTACCTAAAAGGCTAGAGTCTCTTATAAAGTTCTTGGAAATTGTTGCATTATAACCTAATGAGACAATAGAGGATACACTTAAGGTGCTTTTTTAAGCCTATGGGTCAGATAAGGAGGAGAAAAATGAGGAACCCTAAGCCCAAGCTGAGGAGGCAGATCAAGATAGGGGAAGGAAGTTACTTTGGACTTGGTTATAATATCATCCCCACATAAAATGAAAGCTTAATTAACATTGATCCTAGTTGGGAGGAAGAAGCCCAAGTTGACCTTTACCCACCCCATGAGTGAGGTCAACTTGTTCAATGATGAATACCCCATTCATGGGCCCATTATACCTAAATGGTTTATTTATGGGAAGATGTATAAGATTCCCACTTTATCCCATTCTTAAGCCTTGACCCAAATAATTCACATTGATGTCCATGATTAAATCAAGCCATGGATATTGAATTTGATGAAGGAAGAGGAAGATATAAGAATATTTGCCATAGTAAGATCAAGTGGTACTCAAATAGACACTCTAAGAGCCTCAAAAAACACATGGGTAGAGACTCTTGAGTCTCCTAACATCATATAGTCATCAGCTAATGTATAATTCAATCCAAAAAAAAAGTAGGATTGGAGAGGGTGACAACCAATAAGGCCATGGTTGGAGGTGAGGAATTCACCTTTCAAACATTTCCTTTGTTGGTCTAACCCCAATTAGAATTTAGAAGCTTAGTGAGCATGCTATCCATGAGAAGGACATAGAAGGACTAGTTAAAGCTCATTTAGACTAGATCAAAGTAGGTATCATGGGCATGCAACAAAAGATACAAAACCTATAGAAAGAAAAAGAGAACCTAGAGACACTGGCTATCTTATTACTCCCTAAGGCTGTAATAAAGATGTTTGAGGCATATTTTTTTAACATGTTTGACTCCTTTAATTTAATGAAGCTAAGGTAGGATGCATTGGCCTAGGAAATCAAAATGTCTAAAGGATTGGTCGCCCAATGGTAGGATATAGATGACAAGGAATGATGAAGAATAAGGGATCTCATCAATATACTAATTAAGGGCAAGATTCCTAGCTTTAAAACCATTAGCCTAGCCCACTTTAATGCAATATTGGGGATAATTGTTGATAATATCAAAACCTTAAGTTCTTGGCCAAACTGAGCTTGGATAGAATCCTAAGGGATGATGAAGAATTGATAGATAGAAATAAGCAATTCCTTGTTACCATGATCACTAACCATATAAAGTCTAGTTCCTTAGGAATTATTGATGATGATGAGTACAGTTTAGGATGACAATCAACATAGAGCCACTTTGGTGATGCAAGAAGTGAGAAATAAAATTTAATTCTAATCTTATAAGTGATAATAGATGAGTAACTAGAAAGCTTGGGCATGATATTTACTACTAATGAAAAGATTACAGAAGCTAGGACCATCAAGGAGGCCATGGCAAGAAATGAAGGCTAAGGACTTCAATGCTTGTCTAACCAAGAGGATGTCTGTCTCTTAAGGCTAGATGTTTATTTGGATTTGGTTAGTGAGTAAAACAAAATATATATGGTGATTATTTGAGAGAAATAAGGGAGCCTTTTATCCCATGGCTCACTAGTTAATCGATGATATTTTATTTTATATAAAATATTGTAATATTTGAACATGGAATATTCTTTCCTAAAGACATGTGCTAGATTGTTATAATATTTACCTATAAATCAATCCATTTTGGAAAGAGAAGTGAATTCTAGAACCTTGAAGAAGGACAATTTTCCTTATCTTTGTATATGTGTAATCTTATGACTGACCAATATAATGCCTAAGTCTTCTATAAAAGGCAGTATTACCATTTTGTAAATGTACAAGGTTTTGAGCTAAAACTTATATACTTTTGACAAATTAATAAAAGCACGGAATACTGAAAAGTTTTTCCAAGTTTATTTGTCTCAATTATTACATGGATTCTCTCTCAATTATTTATTCTAAGTCTTGAATTTGAAAGGTTTTTATGAATTCTAAATGTGAATCTTTGATATAGGGTTGCTAATTTATGTTGATGCTAGATTAGTTGAATGTTCTCAAACTTTGCTTGATTTTATTTTATTTACATTAGGATGTGCAAATTCTATTTGAATCATCACTAAAACTGTAAGGCAAAGTTAGTTCATACTTGTATTATTTCATGTTTTCCTCAGATATTTGCCTGGTGTATGGTGGGATTTGAGCATTTTCTACTTTATATTTTGCATTGGTTAAATACATGTTTTGTTGAAATTAAAACCTTGTCATGGTGTTTAAGGTAAAGATAATAAATCACATACTTTGTCTCTACCCTACCCTTCTTTTTGCTCCTTTTTAGACTAAATCACTTTAGTTTAGATCTCATTATAACTATTCATCTAGATTAACTTTAGTGTATAAATTTGATCATAACTCACTAAGATCAGTAGAGATTCTTTAAAATTCATAATAATAAGGACCAAGATGGATCCCAATCACCAATCAATATAAATTTATGGAACAATTTAATTTTCTCTACCTCTATTTCACCATTGGTAAATAGATTACCAAAACCTACTACTCATGCTATGATTTCTCATAATTCTAAAATGAGAAGTGTTCTCTAAACACTAAGAGAAACTGTGATACACTTAGAGGCATAAACATGCACTTTGCCTTCTTCTAACATTAGATCCAATGGGAGCACTATGCCTTTGAATCCAAATCTAAACAATGTACTAGCCAAGGATAAACCTTCTCGTACTACCATTAAAAATTTGTATAGTATCTCAAACTAACTAAGTAAAACCCCTATGCAAATTTATATCTTAAATATTTTATGTATATTTGAAGTCCATAAAAATATTTTGAATGACTTCCTTCAATAATCCATTGTTCCCTACGACATTAACACTAAACAATTTCAAACACTTGTAGGACATTTTTTCATTCTGACAAGTTACATTAAATCAAATAAACATGTCCAATCTTGGTCCTAGCCATAAAAACCACTTGTATATTGAGGTCATTATTAAAAAGCATAAAATCAAGAAATTTATTATAGACAATGGTTTAAGGATGAACATAGTGTCCCTCAAGCTAGTACAATGATTGGGTTATACTACAAATGACATCCATCCAAATACAATCAAAATCAAGGCATATGACAATGATAAAAGGAAATCCTCTAGAACTATCTATTTTCCAATCATTTTTGGGCATGTGTCTTATCATACCTTATTACATATTATGGATATTGAGTTGCCTTATAACATAATTTTTGGTTGTCCTTGGATCCATTAAGTAAAATATATCCCATCCATTTTTCATCATTTCCTCAAGTTCCCCCATAATGGGATTGAAGTGATCATTATTGCTAATTTATAGCCTTACAAGTATTGAAAACACTTAGATATTGAATTTCATAATTATAACTATTACCCTGATTCTAAATTTATCCTGAAGAAAAAAAAGAAATAGTTTTACATCCACCCAAATTTAATTATGTAAACCCAAGTGACCTTGCTTCCACTTTGACTAATCCATTTCCCACAACCCTTGTATAATAGGTCACTATAGAGGATGCAAACATTTCTATGTACCATCTAAAATCTTCCTTACATATTTTTAATTTTCCCAAGTATCATAAATATTTTATCAATCTCAAACCTTCCCAAAACCCTTAAAAACCCAACATGATTTGTAAAAAGAATAAATATACATAAAAACCACCAGTGGTATTCATACCTGCTACTTAACGAAATCAAGATAAAAAAATTTCATTAAAGGAGACTAGTTATATTTTGATGGCATTGTTGATTGTTTTTAGAATCTTAAATATCCTATCCCTATTTATATTATGGATAACTTTGATTATATAGGAAAAGGCCTTAGGTCATGAGAGTAAGGAATCATGGAACCATTATTAGCTCGTAAACCTAACATGAATCAAGGTCTTGAATTTATACCACCTAGGGGTGACATCATGTATTTTGATAGTGATTATTTTGAATCAATTACAAATAAGACTCTTGGTAGGGATACAACATCCTAATATAGTATTTATGATGAGCTTGCTGACATGGACTTATTTGACTCAAAATCCATTATGATTATCACATCGCATTGTTCCCTTTGCATTTACCATCATGAAATAATTGATTGGGACCAACAAAATTATGTCATACCCCTCAATGAGTTTCAAAATCAAGAATATATTTCTAAGAACATGGGCCTTAGAGATGGATTACCAATTAGTGATCATAAACAAGGTTTTGAATTCTTTTTGGACCCTTATACCTACTTTGGAGAGCAGGCAAACATTCTTTGTCAAGAAGATAAAACATCAATATCCTTAGGTAAAAACCTCTTTAAGGTGCTCATTAAATAGGGAAATAGTAAATAAAAATATAATCCCTTGAGTGAAAACCTATTTAAGGCACTCTTTGATGGGGAAGTTTTCTCATCTCCAAAGGATGCACAAGGCCCATCAAGTCCTAGCTCCATATCTAGTACCAACATCACATCAAAAAAATAGAAAGTTTTTGAGTATCTTGCTCTTGACTTTATAAATATATTTTCTTGTTGGCTACTACCTGAATTAGCAAATTTAAATTCATCTCATTATCTAGATCTTTGGGAATAACAACTAGAAGCTAAAGCAAAATAAGATAATCAAGATCAAATGTTTCTTACTATTCTAGAAGATGGTTCTACACTCTTTGTAGAAAACACTATTGAATTGAACCTAGGGACTTATGAAAATACCAAAATTATTTATCTTGGAGATTCCATCATTGATAAAGAGTGTGAACACATTGTCACCATTATGAGGGATTTCATTGATATATTTTCATGGGCTTACTCTGACATGCCAGACTTTAACCCTGACTTGGTCATGCATCAAATTTTTATCTATCTAGATGCTAAGCCAGTCAAAAAAAATTTGAGTAAGATGAATCCATGCATCTCTCTTTTACTAAAATCAAAACCAAATAAAATATTAGGGACAAGTTTATCTGACCACTAGACTATTCTAAATGGATATCAAATATAGTTCCAATTAATAAAACACCATAAGGTATACATCTTTATACTGATTTTAGAGATATTAATAAATAATACCACAAAAATTATTTTCCTTTACCAAATATCAACATGATTTTTGACTCTACTACTGGGTATGAGATACTATCCCTCATGGATTGATTCTCAAGATACAATCAGATCAAGATAGCTCAAGAAGATGAACACAAAACTGCATTCACCACACCTGAGAAAAATTATTTTATCAAGTCATGCCATTTGTTTTAAATAACATTGTATCCACCTATCAACATTACATGACTATCATCTTCCATGACATGGTTCATAATATTATTGAATACTATGTTGATGACATCCTAGCTAAATTAAGAACATGTGTTGGACATCCTAATGTTTTATGAATAATCTTTGATAGATTTTAGAGTACAATGTCCATCTGAATCCTAAAAAGTGTGTCTTTGGTGTCACTTCAATAAAATTAATATTATTCATTGTGTTATAAAGAGGGATTGAAGTAGACCTTGCTAAGGTTAAGGCCAATGTAGAAATGCCTCCACCTTCCAATCTCAAATAGCTTCATAGCCTACAAGGAAAGATCAAATATATTCACATGTTCATTTCACAACTAGAAGATATGTTCCACCCATTTACACACCTCTTAAAAAGGGGGTTACTTTTCAATGGGATTTTGGATGTAAATAAACATTTTCAAAGATCATAACATACTTTTCCAACATGCTAGTTTTGAGGCCACTAATACTTGGATAGCCATTACTTATTTATATTTCAGTGACCAAACATGTACTTAGGGAACTCTTAGCCTAGAATTATTAGAAATTAGAGTAACATGTGGTTTACTATTTAATCTACACACTTGGGGATTATGAGCATAATTATATACTTATTGAGAAGGCATGTTTAGTAATGGTGTTTTCCTCCAAAAATTTGTGACACTATATGTTGAATAACAAAACTATTGTTATTTATAAAGTGGACTCCCTCAAATATTTATTATCCAAAGTAACTCTCATAGGCCACGTGGATAAATAGGCCATGATATTAAATGAATTTGAGGTTGAGTACTAGAATCAAAAATCCATCAAGGGGTAGGTCATTTTAGATCAACATGTAGAAGCCCCTATTATAGATACTAACTACTCAAATTTTTATTTTCCAGATGATTCTATTATGAAAATAGAAGAAGGGTTATAGGAACCTACATAGTGAAAGACATACTTTGATAGTTCCTTCGCTTCTCATGGATATAGGGCCAACATTTTATTGATTACACCATAAGGGGATCTAATTCCCAAGGTGTTTCATATTAATATTCATTATACCAACAATATGAATGAGTAATAATCACTTATTATAGGACTTTGTCTTGAATTACATTGGGCTATATAGTGCTTAATATCAATACTCACTTCAAATCCCTACAATTTTAATAAGTAGCATGGTCTAATAACAGATCTATTCATGTAATGGTAATAATTGGGTCCATGATACAAATTGATAGTAGTGATAAAGAGTATTAGTTTCTCATTGAAAATATGCTATAACCTATTTATGTACTACTAAATTTAGAGAGGGTATGCACCATTACTAGTCTCAATCTCCCACCTGACCTACCTTGGTTTCAAGAAATTTATGATTATTTTCATGACCAAGTCTTTCTACCTTCCCATTTACATAATCATCAAAAAAAATTCCTTCATCTAATATCCCATTATACCCTCCTTGGGAACATTATTTATCATAAGGGCTATGATGTAATTCTACTTCATTATTTATATTCAAGAGAATCCAAGTTAGCACTTAAGGAGGTTTATGAAAGAATGTGTGGGGCCCACACCAACAGTGTAGTCTTAGCCAAAAATCTCCTTATAATAAGTTACTACTATCCCAAAATGGAAATGAATACTTTTAATTATGTTAGGAAGTGTGTTTCTTACCAAAAACATGTTAGTTTGATACACGCACCTTCCTTGCCACTACAACTTATTACTACACCATGTCTTTTTTCTACATGGGGCCTTAATCTCATCAAGAAAATTAAACCAACATATTCTAATGGCCATAAACATATTATAACTATTACTAAGTATTTTACTAAGTGGATTGAGGTCATTCCTCTCATTTACATCACTGAGAAGTAGATTGCCAAGTTTATCTATCGATATGGTATCCTAGTCCATATTATATTCGATAATGATAGATCCTTTGTAAATTGATATATTAAATCTATTTGTGAAAAAATTAAAAATAATCATAATAAATCCACACAATATAACCTAAAATATAATGGTCAAGTTGAGGTATTGAATGAAACCATTGTTTCAATACTAAAGAAGATTGTCAATCATGTTGGCCATAATTAGCACTTGCAAATTTTTCTTTCCCTTTGGGCTAATCACACTAGTCATTTAACCCTCACAAGATCCCCTCCATAATTACTTATTTATGGCACAAAATATATTATCCCAATTGAGATCATGTTTCCTTCACTATGAGTATCCTTGGAGAATATTGAAGATGATGAAGATTATAGATTTTTTAGGTTGTAGGAGATAGAGGTCCTTGATGGAAAGAATATGGATACCCTAGATAACTTACAATCCTATAAAAATAGATTATGTAGAATATATAAAAATAATATCATCCTCAAGACATTTTAAATTGGTGATTTTGTATTAAAAAATAATTAGAAGAACACTAATGTTGAATGCAAGAAGAAGGGTAAGTTCCAACCCAATTAGTTGGGTCCATATGTCATCATAGCAAATTATGGATTAAGGGCATACTAGCTAGCTAATCCATATGGTGAATAAATCCTAGAGCCTATGAATATTATACATCTCAAGTGGTTCTAAACATGAAAGGCTTTTAAACCATTGTCTATAGGACCCCTTACTTGGGGGCAACTTATGTTGAAGTGATTTTATCCCACTATTATATCCTAGACCATCCTATCTTGGACCATTTTTATTTTGTTTCAAACTACCATGGATTGTTCTCATGTGAAACATATTATTTTAATAATCTAGACCATTGTAACCCTAGACCATTCATACTTTGGATCATTTATATTCCACTATACTCTTTTTTATCCCACTCTAAACCATCCTCTTTTGAACCATATTCATTTTATCAAATTCTACCCTAGACTGTTCTACTTTAAATAATATTATTTTCATACCCTAGATAGTTTTATTCCTTAAAACCAATTATGATCTTGATTATGACTCATAGACATTATAAACACACTCAACACCATTTCTAGAAATTGGTTTAGCCTAAATAGTATTTTTCAACTTCCTATTATATATAAGTGAACGTGGATGCATCAACACATATTTTTTTCTTTATAAATGGTTCTTTATATTTATCTAACACTGCATATTATTCTATTATTATTTTGTTTCTATTTGGTAGGCATTGTTGCCTTAATAGGATCACATGAGCTATTATAGTTGGCTTTAGCTATTATTTGAACTTCTAATCTTGGACATGCATCTCCTTGATTATTTTGTTCCTTATGCCATTGTTTATATCCATTATACCTATTGCATCAATTTTAGCTATTGTTTGAAATCTCACCTATAGAAACCAATACTAGGTTTTACATGGACCTGTAACCAACAAATATGACCATAAAAAGTAGCTTAAACTAAAAGTTAGGTAGTTATCTGGGCCTTTTATTCAAATTTCATTTCTGTTGCTTCTCCTAAAAATACAAAAAACATTAGAAATTGATCAACCAAAAACAAAAATATTATCTTACACTTTTGTTTATTATCTCCCACACTCATCATTTTTTTAGTAGTGATTTAAAATCTCTCACCATTTAATGAGTCCATTTCTTTATTTCCTCTACAACATCAATCTTGAACTATCTTCTTCATATAAAAATTCCCCTTTTCCTTCTCATCACTTTTATTCTATCCTATTTCCTAGAAGAACTACATTTGCCTTGAAGTTCATGTTGGATCTCACATCCATGGAATTATGTAGGTAGCATCCACTTGTCTCATACATCTAGATTCATCTTGGCCACCCCTTAAATTTCTTCCTTTTCCCTTATTTTGTTCTTTGTTGTTTCCCTACCAATTAGGGGAAATTTTGTATCCTTTGTTCTTGTTTCATTATGTCAATATCATTATTTCTTAGATTAGGGGTTACCCTATCACAAAGCGTATTGCCTATATTACACTTACATAAACCATTCACCTTTTTATTTGATTACACTTACATTATGACTAACTCTTCCTTATGTGTGTTTATTTGATTTTTATTGTTGATAGTTTTGTTTTGATTTGTTTTCTCTCCAATTATTTTATTAGTATTTTATTGAATTTTTTTTTTATTCTATTGTGTCTTTATTGTGTTATTGTTTTGTTGAGTTTTTATTTTCTTTATTGTTGTTTTGTTATAATTTTTTTGTTATTCTTAGTGTTTTTTTATAGTAGTCTTTTGTGTTACTATTTTGTATTGTATTATATTGCTTAATTATTTTGAGTTCAAATATATTCTATAACCACTTTTAGTCTAGTTTTTAGTTAGGCTTGATTTTTTTAGAGTTTTATTTAACTTGTTATTTTGTTTTTTTTTCTAAGTACATCTTGTTAATACACATGGATCTTGATTATTCATATCTTGCTTTCATGTTGTTTATTAAGTTGTTATTTATTTATACATTCTTCTTCCTACTTAAATCCTAATTTTTCATATCTTGATTTTTAGTTAGGTTACATTTTTATATTTTATATTTTTCTTATTGTTTTTGTTTAAATGTAAATATTTGTAACTCTAGTATTGGTCATTTTTATCATTATCATTAGCTATAAACATTCACATTTGAACTAGACAATTACAATAGAGATACAATGTTATTATAAGTTACTCATACTTATGATGAATAATTTCATTTTGCTATAGTAAAAACCAAGTGTTCAAAGTCCAAAAGTTAATTAAACTCCAAAAATATTTTCTAAATGCATCATACCTAACATGAGACTCTATGTAAGACATGTATCTCTTGGCATAAATTATGGATATAATTAACTATTTCTATGAGTAATTTGGTATGTGAATCTCCTAAATTATGTCATATCATCTACTAAAGGCATTATCTTGCATATCCACTACCTCACGTGATTTCACAATTGAACACTAGTCTGTCTTTCTTCAATTCTTCTTTTCTCATTCTATTTTATCTCACTTCTTGGAAAACTACATTAGCCTAAGGTCCATATGGACTATGTAGGTAGCGCTTGGATACATGATGTATCTTGGGTTAGTTTGACCACCCTCATTATTCTAATCATATCTTTCATAACTTTGTGCATCCTTGTATGCCTAGTTTTTCTACTTCTTTAGTCATTAGACCATCACATCTACATTTGTGCCCACTCATATTTAATACATACATTAAGTTATATCTTTGATCTATGATTTCTAATTTTCCCTATTAGGGTATAATATTTATACCAATCACTGATTCAATCATCCTTACTAGGGCAAAATTAATTATTAGTGGTCAAAATTAGCCTTATTAGGGTAAAATCAATTTATTAACCGATCAAATATGATCTATTGGGGTACATTATTAATAATTGACCTCTTTTATCTAGATACATTCTCTAATTTTTATTCTAATTATAAGTTCTATAGTTTTTCCTTTGTTCTATCAATTCCAAGTATGCAACTATTGATACTTTTGTCCCAAAAAAGTCAAAATATCAAGTACCCTAAGGGAGACCCATTATTTTTTTTGAAAAATGCCTTAAATTGACTTAAAACACCCATTTCCCTAAGTAGGAAAAACCCAAAGATTGGAATGCAATTTATAACTTACCAAACTACAAATTGCTTCCCAACCTTTGCTTCCTACAATACATTTTTCAGTGGAAACCATAGATTTAGGTGAAATTTACAACTTGAAAATTTTCAAATTGCATCAAGACCTTTACTTCCTGTAATATACTAGCTAATAAAAATCAAAGCCCTGATTGTAAATTTGTAAGTTAAAAGTAGAGTTACACTTCTTGCAAACCAATTAACTCATAGAAATTAAAACTTGGATTACAATTTAAAACTTTCAAAGTTGAAAATTACAAATGGAGTTTCATGTCCTGCATAACACTCTAACCAGAAACTAGAATTACAATTGAAATTTGTAACTTAAAAATTTATAAATTGTAAATCAAGTTTCAATTCTCATTGACCACCTTTCTTATGGAATTCAGAACTCCAAGTCCAAATTTTAACTAGAAAAATTGTAAATTTCTCCTCAATTTTCACCTTCTCATTTTATAAGGGTCAAACAAACTAAGCCCATATAATCTAGAGGGAAAAGTATAATTAATAAAATAAAAAAATTGAAAATGTGTTTATAGACTCCAAATATCTACCAAACATCACCATTAGGGAATTTATTGCATGGAATTTCAACATATATAAAGTAAATTAGGGTTAAATAAATTATTATTTAAGTTGCTAATCAAATTTAGAGCTCCTACCTTAAACCATGAACCTACTAAATGACACTGTCATGCATCAAACCTACAAGCCATGTATTTGAGCAATGCCACCATAATACAATGCCAATTTTTCCCACCTAATATTCCAATTAACCTCCATTATTTTCAATTTATCTTTCCTCTTTCACACTTACTTCTAGTCATTTTAATGATTTCTTGCATGATGTTAGTGTATTCAATTATGTTTTAGGGTTTTTATGTGTTTCTAGGCATCGATAGGGTTTAGGTTATTTTCAAGTAATTGAATTAGCTCATTTAGTTGTTTATCCTCCATTGAGGTCAATTTACAAACTCTTTCCTACACATTGAAAACTTAAGGTTTCATCAAAATTAATATACCATCAAATATTCCTAAGATATTCTTAAACTAGTTTCATATTCCTTTGTATATTCCCTCATAGTCCCTATAAACTTTCCATTTACAATATAAAATTAAATTTCCCATAGGATTTCAACCTATAATTGTAACTTATAACCCCCATGTACTTTTCCAATGCGTTAAACAATCTCGATCTCCACTAGAGTTTTCACTAGGAAACAAAAGTGTGTTTTGCACCTACCATCTCCACCAGAGATTTATACCTACATTTGCAACTCTAGATCCCCATGGTATTTTCATGTGCATTATCAAACTCACATTATAATATAAATTTTTAGTGCACTAAGTAACTCCAATCTTTATCAAAGTTTCCACCTACATTTTACACCTTTAAATCCCACCAACTCTATAGTAGGTTTCCCCAAACAATATTTATAGAATCCATGTCTGGGAAAGAGATCAAGTTTAAATATAAAGGACCTAGTGTTACCCTTAGTATGGAATCCAACATAACTAAGATTATAAACATAGACCTAGGTCACACTAACCTAGCTAATTTTTTGACTAGAATAAATGTTTAATTCAAAAATGAATAGATCTAGAGTATCTATGACTGTGGATTGCCCCAAATGGTAGATTTTCTCTTGCCTGTGAAAATCCTTGAGTTGGTACTCATGATATCAAATAATTATGTTGATAATAAGAGAGAGAGAGAGGTGTTAAGTCATAAAGTGGAAAGGATTATAAACATGTACCCACACTTCATAGACTCTGTCTTCTTGATACCCAAATTTGAGAGTTACCTAGATATAACTATAGAGTACTTAATGAAATTTTATCTAGATCAAAACAAAAGATGTTAGAGAGTATTGAAAAAACAATGGCTAAGGATCCCTAGAAATTTATCAATTATATTTCCTAATACATTGGAAAGGATTGATTCTAATGATGAGGTAGGTGATCTAATTTAGACTCATACATAGGATCACTGGTAGCCCTGATGTAAAAACCATCCAAGACTAGATGTATCAATATATTTGGGTGATTCACTAGAACAAGATATACATCCATTAGTCTCAACTCATCAGTGAATCCATCCATAAATAGTTGATGAAGGTCTAAAACATAGGGAAATTTTATATGACTTATTATCTAGTTTATATATTGGCCAAAGGGAGAGATTTCCCAAGACTCAACACAATGGCTAACCAGGTGAATAAAGTGTTCAATTATTACCCTAAACTTGCTCTTGATGCTACTAGGAAACACTTTAGAAGATTGAATGATGAATTTATGTACTACATCATAGTTGTGTTAGATAAAGAACTAGAGAGGAAGAGATTATCTGATGCTACCATTTTTAGAGATTACTAATTAGGGTTCTATTTCATCTAGTTCCCCACATACTCATACATTAGAGTATGAAGATTCAATGTTTATCCTTATACCCTCTTGAGGTATGTGAGTGAAAAATGGGCTTTGATGGAGCTAGTGAGGTAACCAGTTGAGACTCAAAAGCTATTATCCAATAAACAAAAGTGGGAATTCATTTCCCCATTAGAATAGGTAGGTACACATGCCATTCCTTATCCAAATCCAAGTGTGCATATGCATAAATGACCCTAAGATCTTTGGTGTCAAGGTCATTCAATTATGTACATGGAAACATCACTAGTATTCTATAATTTCAACATATTCACATGTCCCCTACTATGAACACTACTAAGAGGACTTGGATGATGAAGAAGAAGTAATATTAAAGGACCACCCAATAATAACCTTGGATCAAGTCAAATATATTAGCATGGCATTAGTCTTTAAGGACTTGGTGGATGATGAGTCCCTAATGTACAAGATCTAATATGATAATAAGATCTATACTCAACCCATTCTAACAGTAAAGTGGTTTGTTCCTTAGTCTTTATCTCTAATGGATATAACCTCCACTATGATAAATATAAAATTCATATGGCTAAGAAGTAAAGGGGAATAAGTGACCAAAGATATAGTGATCATTAGTGATAAGTTACTATAACTTAATGAAAATGGAGTATTACCATTAATAGAAGGTTCTAGCAATGGAGCACTCCCAAAACAACAAGATAGGCCAACTATTTCACATAAAAGGAAAAAGAAATCAAAGGAAAAGAAGGGATGATCAAGAAGCTATGGAGAAACATTAGATCAACCATTAATAATTTCATCTAAGGCTACAACTATGATTAAAGCAATAGTATCTTCAACCCCCACCTTAGTTATAGTTTCAACCTCCACCTATTTTTGTCATTCTTGTATCTCCAACACCTCCTCCTCATGTTTATGAGCTCAAAATATGGCTCATTATTTACATAGTATTTCCTTTATTTCATCTCTCTAAGGATATAATCTTATGCAAATCATAAACATTTAGTTGACTATAGCATGGAAAATAGATACTTTATCTCATTTATGTCAAACTAAAGATTAAACTACTACCTTGTCATTTACACTTAACAAATAACATGTTTTAGTGTTTTTGGTTTTGAATAATGTACATAAAATATGGAAAATATAGCATGATAAAGAAGCTCCAATTTTAATTCCAATTTTCCTAAGCTACAGACCTACTCAGTTGATATCTATAGACTCAACCAGTCTTTATCTATAGACCCTGTAGACTTCCAGCCTTAGGTAATACTAAACAACTCATATCTAAAGACTCTGTAGGCCCATTCTTATGGACTTTGTAGATCTATATCTACAGACTCTATAGGTCCATTCCTATGAAATTTATAGGTCCAAAACCTAACATGTTGGAGATTTGGTAGGAGGATCTATAGTAAAGGATAATCATTCTAGCTAGAATCACATTAATAAAATATTTACCTCCTATTTTTAAGGATTTGATCTTGACATATTTTTTTTATATTTTGACCTTAAAACTATTATAGGGATAATATAACTATTTTGTGATAATAGTTATATTCTCTAAGATTATAATCAATCTAAATATCCTATCTTTGGGGAGCAACAAACTGATTAGTAATTATATTTTTTTGTATATTGTCTTTACTTTGAAGAATGAGTATAAATATGTACATTTTCATCTTAAGTAAAATAATGAAGATAGTTATATTTTTAACTCCAAGAATATTGTAAATTTTATAGCTTTCATGAATTAATGCAAAATCATTCTAGTTTTTAGTACTAAGTAAACTTCATTCTTGACTCTAAGAAGAGAAAGGTCTCCTTGGAACCAAGAATTTTTTTACGATATTTATATTTATGTTAAATAAATTCTCCATTATTAGATAATCATAGTATCTTCAATCATTGCATATCTTAAGTCATTCATAAAACAATAAATTTTGGGTTTACATTTCAATAGTATTTCATCTTTCTAGAAAGTGTGAATGAAGAGTCAAATATATATTTTCCAAAAAAGTGAGTATTAGTTTACCTTTACAATTTCTAGTAAGTGTGAATTAGATTTAGAATTTAAAATTTCAAGCAAGTGTGAAAGTGTTGTTTAATTTCAAGTAATAGATTGAATTAGTCAGTAGTATCTTATTTTAGTAAGTGTGTGAAGTAATTAGTTTAGAATAATTATTTCATTGGTAAAATTTAGATTAGAATTATCAAAATCCACCCAAGACCAACTTATAGATCTACCATAATAAACCTTACTATAGATAGCTTTAGACATTGACCCTGGTTTGATAGACATCAATATAAAATATTGATTAAAAAAAGAGTTAAATGACACTCATCACATGTCTCCACTCCTCCTTCATCTCAAGTGACTCCACCCTCCATTCCCACCAGTTCACCTATGTCCATAAGTTCATTGCCAATAGTTAAATCCTCTAAATTAGATACTTAGGTCTCCCCTCAATTAGATACTCATGTTTCCATTCCACTTCCCTCTTTCATGATATCATTCCCCCATTCCATAATTCCTTATATTTAATCTATAATTATTTCCATTCCATTAATCACCAACACTACACAAAAATATGTAGTATTGGATTTGGTCATTATGACTATAATATTTATTCCCATCCCAACCCATGGGATAACCACTGCATCATCTTCATCTCCTTTCATATTTACTAGTTTACCAACACTAAGTGTCCCTACCAATTTGATTGACTCATTTAAGTATTTAGACTCCACACTTCTATAGGTTCTTCAATTCCAACTCCTTATGTTCAATCCTCCATTGATATCACTTTCATCTCCCACACCCTTAGTAAACACATATTTTCATTACCTCCACCTCTTCCACATTCATAGTAACCCTAACCCCTACCATGGAGATAGAGACAAAGAAAGACATTGATAAAAATGTGGAACCTCAACCCATATATGGGGAAGCGTTGGTAAAAACATCTATTGAATAATCAATGGTAATATCAGTGAAATATATAACACTTGTCACCATGCCCACCTGTGCAGTATCTTCAACTATGGATTCTTAAGTGATAGTGGTGGTATAATAGGATGCTGCTCCTAGTTGGTTAGCATAGATAATGGGGAATAAATATAAGTAGATGGTGTCCCAAAATAAATTGGAATTTAGTCTCATGGATGCACACAAGAAATCCAAGATAACTCCCTACACCATTTCAAGCATATTATATGATTTAGTAGGGGAAAAGTATGTAGAGATTATATTCCCCCACCAAATAAATATAAAGAATATCTAGTAGTGGGGGATTACTAGGTATCAAAACTTCATATCGGATGTCCTATGAGAGAAGGGTTGAAACATGACATTCAATCTAGCATTAACTCTCTATTTGAGAAAATGGATAGTGACAAGGTCACTAAGGATGAACTAAAGAAAAGGGTTAAACAACTAATGATTACATTAAATAAGTTTATTGAACCCACAATTTAACCAATATATTTTTTTACTTAGATCAAAAATCAAGCAAAACTTGATGTAGTGATATAAATTGGAAGCATGGGAAGGGCCACTAAGGAATGGGTAAAAGAGATCATCTAAAAGGGAAACAAATTTATTGAATCAGTAATGTAACATTCTACAAATCTAAAGGAGAGAAGGGTCACCTTGAGAGAGTAAATAAATAAGTCTCAATAAGAGATAGAAAGATTGAATCTTTTCTATCCAAAATTGACATCTATGGACTTAATTAATGTTGACATCCTCCTTATACAAAATATATTGAAAAATGATGTAGATCAAGAGGAGTTAGATAAATAATCTAAATTCAAAATAAATATACTTACAAATAGTGCTAATAAATCTAAAGATGCACATGATAAGGCCATTTATATGGTATTTGACATTGAATATTTGTGAAATAAATTGTCATTTCAAGAAACAAATCAATAGAACCATGTCCTTTTAGTGTAGGAGGTATAAAATAAATTCAAATTGGTGGTCAAAGGAAAATCAACCAGAAATACAACCTTTATTTTGATCTCTATAAATTTTTTCATAAAGTACCATAACACATTGGATTAAATGGGAAAAGAGACTAAAGAATATAAAGCCTTTAGAAGATAACTCTCTAATATAATAGCAGAATGTAAAATAAACCACCTCTACTATTTTGGTCCTAATGAAGATAAAATCTTAGAGATATTCAAGAGTTTTGATGTGTATATTGAGAAAGTACAGGACAAGAAGGATAAAGATTCATCAAAGGTTTTGGTTGTAGATAAATTCTTTTGATAAAAAACATTATTATATATTGTACTTTCAATGTTGTAAAAATATTGTAAAGTTGCAAAAGAACATATTATAAATTACAAATATCATTATGATAGATATTTTTGAGAAAGATCCATGTTTAATTTCCATGTTCCATTTTTATAGGTTGAAATTTGTAAAAATAAAACTTAGAAATTACACTTTTCATTTTGACAAGTTTAAGTTGCTTAAGTTATAAAAGCACATGTTGTAAAATGCATTTCCATTTTTCATAGAATTTTGTGACTTGAAAGTTTTAAAAGTCCCAATTGAAAATGATAAGTTAGGGTTTTACAAAAAGTAACTTAAGTTATCTAAAGCTATCTTTTGTTCTAAAATTAGAGTTTCACTTTGCTGCCCCATTGCATGTAAAGTCATTGTAGATGAAATGAAGAAGACAAGGGAATTTCATTAAGATTTACAAGTCTCCTCCACACCTCCAATAGTTAAGTGGAAAACCCACCTCTTTCATGATCTTTTACAAACCGTTTCACCTCACCAAAGACACCACTAGCTAAAGATCATGCCCCTTTTGACATGGAGTTGCATATTTTGCATGTTCTTCTACTAGGCATGGATTTTATTATTAGTTACATCTATTTTGTGATTTTTTTGGTATAAATATGGGTAATATTTTGTAGCCCATCTATATTTTTGCTTCTAGATAAATTATTCTACATTTTAAATAACTTATCTACATGCTGTAATCAGGAGAATGAGAATAAATTGAAGATTTGCCTTTATTATCTATATAATACTTATGTATTCAAGGTTATTAATATTTTTGGATGTCTTAATTACTATTTTAGTCACAAAATTTCACTTGTGGTATTTTTTACCCTTTTGGAAGATTGTTTGATTTAAAATAAAGAATCTTGTCCCTTGTATGAAAAATACCTAATATTGCCTTTGGTTTCACATTCATATGAGTTTGTGCTCCAAAAAATTTCAATATATTTATTTTTATATTCTATTCATTAAATAAAGTATTAAAATCCACTAAAAAATATTTTTTGCAATCACCATTTTCAGTTTTGCAAATTTCATTCTCAAAACTCTTTTCCCTAGTCAAACCCTTATTTAGGAGCAAGATCACTAAGAAGCAGAATCTACATAAAGGCTAGTATTTTATTAGTTACATGAAATATAATGAAATGAATCCATCCTTATCTATAGATTTACCTCAATTCACCAAGGTAATATAGCTTAGAGGTGATCCCATTGTATCATTATATTTTTGCACAATGATCTACAACATCACGAACGGGTGCAAAATCTATTTGATAACAATAACTTGTCTTTGGATTAATAATTCCATAATCCCACAAATTTAACCCTATTTTTGGTTTTTCAAAGTGTTTTATTTATATTTTGGGTTTTCATTCTTCCCACTTCCCCCTAATTTAGGGCCCATTATATTCTAGTCTATTTTGATAATTGGGAATCAATGCATATAAGCATTATCTCTTATAGATATACACTAATCCATGGGTTAATTTCACTCTTTATATATATATATATATATATATATATATATATATATATATATATATATATATATATATATATTTGAGAGTCTATCCCTCTATTTCATCCTCACATTCCCTCTCAAGGAGGAATTATGAGTCATTTCTTCAATCATTACCTTCCAAATTATTCTTCACAACTATTTTATTATTCGAAAAGATGTTGCTTTGATCGAATGTCTCACCATACCTTATAATATAGGGGAAAATTGTAGACATCCAATTCTTATCACTATTATGATAAAATTGTCAATCTAAGCAACATTTTGTGAAAATACATAGTTTGGGCTAAAATCACTAAAGCACAAATGGTTTGAACTTATCATGTACATATGCCAATTTAGGCTAATATATCCCTAAATGGGGCAATGCATTTTATGTGATTATTATCTTTTATCAAATCACTTTGAGTCAAATTATGACTATACAAAATGATTCTCTAGACAACTAATTTCTTCTAATTTGGAAACACACATCAAGTGCATGTGTTATTTCACATCCACAACTCTCTAATTGGGGTATTATTATATACACAATTGACACATTCTTCTATTTATACTCCAGTCAAATTATGACATAGTAAATTAACATTTTGAATAGTTTGATTAAATGAGAAACCAATTTCCAAAGAATTGTTGAAAATTAATTAAATCTACTTAAGCAAATTGAACCAAATCAAGAACTTAAGTGAAAAATTCATGGAAGTTATTTGAAATCTATTAATTAAAAATTTATTCTTAAAATTTGCATCACCTTATGATATCATCAATGGGGTGGCATCCATAATCCACTTATGTAAAAAATATTAGGATTAATCCCTCCCATGCCTCATTAATGTCCAATTCTTCTAATTATTAATGGGAATATTTATGACTTGCATACATCTTGATCTTAAGATGGATGGTCATGGTTGATTCTGATCATTTTTAGAAATATATAAATAAGTAAGCCAAGACCATATTTTTTAAATATTCATTCATGAAAAATTATTATGAAAAAATTATAGTAGACAAGCTTCACCTATTTTCACAAATTGACAAATATTGTGAGCATAAGCCATTGGTGCAATAGGAAATGATGGAGGAGCATGCTAATATTCATTGACAAAGACTTGGAGCTTCAAATATAGGGAAAATATTCTTCTTGGAATCTCTTATAATGATGTATTATATTTAAAATGTTTTATGGTATAGTCCTTTCTAAATTATCTCTTATATTTCCTTAACAACACTGCTTGAGAGAGTAGGCTTAGCACGTTGTGTCCTCTATGCTTATTTTGGATTTTATCTACTAGCACATGGACTAAATTGATTTTTAATATTAATATACAATTATATCATGGGACCTATTAGGGTATACACATGTCTTATGTCAGTCCCAAATGACAAAAGGTCCCATAATGCTTTGGGAAGGTCAAAAGAGTATGGATCAAGAATATTGATCCAATGAAGAAATGTTATGTACATGATAAATCCAAATAGTTGATTGGGTTTGTTGAGATATCAATATTTATGGATCATTTTTGTGTCTATGTGATATATTAATTATCAAGTGAACCAATCATAAAATAACATGTGGACAATCTCAAAGTTGTTCACAATGTCATGATAGATAGGCATGTTCTCTCCACACTACCTGCATTTGATAGATATATAAAATATGCTCTTCCAAGATCCATTTGTAAATCTATAGAGGTTTTATATAGGTTCTAACCTCATAAATCAATCATTATAATCTTAGTAAGTCCTACCATAATAGTTAGGAACTAGTCCACATCAGACCTCTCTTGATGTTGTCATATTGGTCCCTAGGATTCTATTCTATCTTATTTATTTTAGGATGAAGAATATATTAAAGAATAATTTTATTTTTATAATTTTAGGCCATGATATTCAAGAGTGGTATCTCATTCCTATTGGAGGTATGACCCATATTTATCTTCTATATATACTACTATGTAGTATGTTGGAAGGGTTGACTCTATTGTAAATGAACACTATTAAAATAATGGGAATTTGATTTTTTTATGTAAATTCATCTAGTTTCATTAAAATATTAGGTATATTAAAATATCTCAAGATTACATTGGCACCTTGCATAAATTGTGTCATCACTCACGATGTAATCATTATAGACCTACCCCCATATTTTTATCTATGCATATCTAGGGACTTTACTATAAAAATTAGGGGTTATTTGTCCTCTAACTAGTCATATGTGGTTTCATATGGGACTAAAGTCAATATTAGGACATAACCTATCCCTAGATTCCATTTAGAGCCCTATATACCTAACCTTACAAATGTCAATTGTACCATATTAGATGAGGTTTAACAGACTAGTGAGAAAGATCCTCATGACCATCTTGAAGGAATTTCAAACCTATACTTGGATGAATGGGTAGCTTAGAATCATAGATTTGATCCCTATATTAATATTGAAGTAGGCTTAGGGTTGTATTATATAAATGAGGAAGGGGCTACTATATCTTGCCTAACTAAAACCACTTAGGAGGAAGATGGTCTATGGAATTTATTATTTGATAGATCAAGTTCAAATAATAGTAGTGGAACTATAGATATGATGCTTTTACCCATAGATTGAAATTACTATTCAGATACAAGATTTCAACTTAGTTTCACTTCAAACATAACTAAATATGAGGCTCTTTTACATGGTTTTCAAGAGGAAAAAAGAAGAGGTGTCAAACTTCTTCAAGTCAAGGGTGATAGTGAAATTATTTTGCACCAACTGAGAGTCATGAGTGTAGTCAAGAACTATCATTTGAAAGCTTACAAGCATCATGTATGGGATATCATAGAGGACTTCTTGGAATTCAATATACAATCCATACCAAGAGAGGAAAATTAACATGTAGATATGATTGTAGCCATTTGAGTTTAGTATTAGGTTGTAGAAGGAGTCAAAGACAACCAGAGTCAAGATAATATCAAATTCATATGTAGGCCAGCTATACCTAACAATGAGGTGAGTTGGTAGGTATTTAATAAAGATGATCAAATTATATGTTTTCTAATATAGGAGGCAACATTCTACCATAAAAATAAAAATAAATTATAACATCAGTATGATGATTAGATAGTGTAACTAAGATATAGAAAGATACCTAAGGCTATTGTGACATTGGAAAGTATTTTGAATGAAGATGACCCAATGAAAAGAGGCAGGACATGTATTTTATCCAAGGAGGAACAGTATGAAAGGATAGATATTTTCAAAGATAGATTGTTGAAGTTAGGAAAGGTTAACACAATAAAAGAGATGCAATTTTTACTTTATGCCAAGATTTATTTGATGTATTTTCATGGAAATATAAGGATTTGATCACAAACTTGCATAACATACCATTGAATTAGAAAGCAATGTAAATCCAATCAGGTAGAAATAAAGGCCTATCAACCCAAAAGTGGAGGAGTTGATGATAAGAGATCTATTTAAGTTGGTTGAAGCAAAGATAATATTCTCCATTAAACATTCCTCATGGGTAGAAAACCTTGTACTAGTAAGGAAGAATAATGAGAAATAATATTATGTGTTGAATTTAGGGAGCTCAATAAGGTGTCCCTAAAATACCATTACCCACTACCCTCACTAGATCAGATTCTTCAAAAGGTGGTAGGTTCTTAGAGATTTCATTACTTGATGGATACTATGGTTATAATCAAATTATGGTCAAGGAGGAAGATAGGCATAGGACTACCTTCACCACAAAGTGGGTACTTATGCATATATTAAAATTACCTTTGGACTATCCAATGCTAGAGAAACCTTCTAAATGGCAATAGATGTTGCCTTTGAAGGTTTGATTAATGACATGGTGTTAATCTACTTAGATGACATCAATATTTTCTCAAAATACTCAGTTGATGACATTGCTCACTTGAGGTTAGTATTTAAAATATGTAGAGAATTTAGGGTGTCATTAAATCCTTAAAAACATATATTTGGTTGTCATGAGGGTAGGTTATTAGGACATATAGTGTCTAAAGATGGTATTTCCATATATATTGAAAGAGTTGAGTCGATCTTATCCTTACCCTTGCCCAAGCACAAGAAGGGTATGTAGAGTTTCTTAGGAAGGATTAATTTTATAAGAATTTTTATCCAAGGCTTTCCAGAGTTGGTTAAGCCTCTTACTCACATGTTAAGAAAATACAAAGAGTTTATATGAACCAAATAAAGTATGAGGACTTTTGAGGCTATCAAGGAGGCGATCTCCCATGCCCCTATACTTATTAATCCTAATTATAACAAATAATTCTACTTATATGCCTTATTTACATTTGATGTAATCTCAACCATGTTGATACACTAGAATGAACAAGGTTTGGAACAACCTATTACTTTCTTAAGTCAAGCCTTAGAGGGGTGTGAGGAAATTATAGATTTTTTGAGAAACATGTGCTTACATTAGTGAGAGGTTTGAATAAATTTAGGTACATTGTCTCCAATAGTAATATCATACTCATGGTGGTACACCCATGTATTAAAGACTTTATACTTAGTAGAGACCTCAATGAGAAAAGAGCTCGATGGGTGAAAAAATGCATGGAATATGACTTCGAGGTTAAAGTCACAAAGATTGTAAGGGGAAAAGGGTTATGTGAACACATTTTAGTAGAGAAAACATAAGATAAATATCAAGTGTTGGTAGTCCATGACAACCAATAAGTAGCTATAGATAACTCCCCTTTTAGTTGGAGACATGATATACTCAAATTTATTGAGTTAGGCCAATGCCCTATGGGACTAGATAGATCTAAGAGAATTCACTTCAGGTTGAAAAGCATACCTTATGTCTTGATACATGAAGTAATTTTTTAGAGAGACATAAGAGGCATGATTTTGAGGTGTGTAGATTCATGCCAAATAGATAAGATGCTTGAGTAGTTACATGATGGTCCAACTAGTGGGCACTTTGATTCCAAAACCATAACCATTAAGATCATTAGAGAAGGGTAATTTTGGCCCAAAATTTTTAGGGATACACACTCTTAGGTATGTAAATGCCAAAAATGTGCAATGTTTATTGGCAAGTAGAAACTAGCTGCTCTTCCCTTACAACCCATACAAGTAGAACAACCTTTTATGCAATAGAGCTTAGATTTCATAGGGATGACGTACCCCCTATCAAGTAAAAGACATAAATGAATCATTAAAAATACATAATACTTTACAAGGTGCATCAAATCAACTTCCGTCAAGGAAGCTAATGAAGATTTTGTTTTGGACTTTTATGATATCCTTGTGACTATATTTGGTGTGCTTTCTACAATCATTTCTAATAATGCATTGACCTTTAATTGTAACATAGTATGTGAGTCAGATCTTGCACATGGAATTTATCTCAAGGAATCCTCTAACTATTACCTATAGGGATATGCACTAGAAGAGTCCACAAATAATAACTTGTTAAGGATTATCAAGAGAACTATGGAGGATAGTCAGAGGGAGTGGCATAATAGATTAAGGAATACCCTATGGTAAAATAGAGTGATACCTACAAAAACTAATAGACACTCCCCATACTTTTTTTTCTATGGGAAAGAAGATAAACTTATTATATATCTTAAACTTCCTACATTGGATCTTGAACATTAACTTGAGCTCCTAGAGGATGATGCTAAGTAGATAAAGTTGAATGAGCTAAGATAGCTAGAGGAGACAAGTTACACTGCTATGCACATTATGTCATCCAATAAATGCCAAGTAAAGAAGTCATTTGATAAGAGATATTATTTAAAGACATTTCAACAAGATGATATAGTCATCAAATGGGATGAGCACTATGAAGAACTAGGAAATCACTTCAAGTTTGACATTATTTAGAGTGGGACTTATGTTATCATAGGTTGCAAGGAAACCAATGCCTTTAATCTTGTGAGGTTGAATAGAGAGAGCCTTCCCATCCATGTCAATGGGAGGTATCTTAAATTTTACTACTAGTGTTATCTCATGACCTTGTACATAGGTAGATAGGTTTATCTTTACCTCCAAGTACTCTTTCACATTGCTCCATTTGTTGTTATCTTATTGTTAGGGTAGTTGTTTTGTGTGTTTTTTTTGATTTCTTGTTATTTTTGTGTCGTATTTCTTCAAATTTTTTAAATGAGTTAGGAATAATCTTTTTCTAAGTAATACTTCATTTATATAGTCATCATGAGTAAGCTTAATCAAATTCTAGGTTCCATGACTAGTACGCTAGTCAAGCCAGCTGAGTCACCAAAAATGTTGACCAATTTGGCCTACATACAAATATTCTACTTAAATGGATGAGATGAATATATTTATGGATGGAATGAGTCATCCAAATATCACATGTATCTTTCAAAGATTTTGAAACACTTTAAGTAAACTTAAAGTGTAGTTTGTCAAATTTTAAAGAAGTAGGTTCTTATGGTGATCAATACAGTCAAGATTATGGAAAAAGTTTTCAAAAGTCTTAGAATCTCATGTTGATCCTTGAAATTTTAGGTCAATCTGATTGCACATTTAGTAAATGTGCTTTGGGATCCTATTATTCCAAAATATTAAATGGACATGAAGTTCTTCATGCCAAGATCATCTTATACAAATTAAGTGTCTTGATGAGCTTGTTATCTCAAGATATAAAGATTAAAAGTTATACATCTAGAATTTGATGTGTGTATAGACATCAAAATTAAAAATCATAAAGTATCCATTTGAATTCAAATGTTCCAAGGTCAATGGTTGACATTTTATCATATCAAGATCTAATGATGATAAATAACTTGATAGTGTCAATGGGTCTCATAGATCTAATGGTGCACATTATATCATACATCAAATATCAATGACCACCTCAAATTTAAAAGGTTATCAAGGTCCATAATAAGCACAAAAGTTTGAAAAGTGTCACATTCTTGAATGCTAAAATTAAATACAAATATTGGGAAGCCAAGTATCATGATCTTGTGAGCTCATAATATGTGCAATGGCATGCAGGAAAAGATAGAATTAGTCATTCTAGAAAGATTAATGAATCACATGTAATCATACAAATCATATTTAACAATGAGTGATGGGTCAATAGATCAGTACAACCTAACAACAAATATGTGGGTGATAAGTGTCTTAAGCATGTTAAACTAGTAGAAGATCCATGGCTCATGTTCACTCATACTGAGGAAGATCAATGGTGTATGAAAAGAATATCCAATGGTATTCACCAAATGTGGGTCATAGATAAATGGACAATGATGAAGGTCAAATAAGCTATAATTTTAAAGTCTTAGATTAAGATCAACAACTAATATTTAAACTCAAAATCTAAAGAGCTTTGAGTAGAGGTCAAACATGCATTTGGGGTCAAACCAAAGTAAATGTTTCAAGGAGATGCCATGAGAGTAAACACATTAGACAAAGGATTTTACCACCCTAGGTAGGTAAAATAAGTAAATGCAAGATCAAAAATGATATAAATCACTAGGATTAGATCTTGTAAAGCTATATAATTCCATTTAAAATCTACAAAACCTTTTAAAAGATTTTAGATGTAGATTTTACATCTTATGATCAAAAGCCCTAGCCTATAGATATTTAGTGTAGTCATGAATATATTAAAACTAATAGGGTGATTGGTTTTCATCCATAATAGATCTATATTTAATATTTACAAGCAATGATAGAATGGTGACTATGCAAGGAATGTCAAAAAAAACATAAAGCATGATTGAGGAAGATAGTGAAGGACACTAATATATTAAAAGGCTTGAGAAGGATGGTGGTGGTTGTTCTAAGTGGAATTGGTCTCATTAATTACCCTTTCATCACCAATTTTTCTCTATCTCACCTTCTTTATTATAAATACTAGCTTTGAACTCTTGATTTGGATCCTTCCACTTGACATAGTGAAGCTCTACCAAAATCACTTTGTAAAACTCTTTTGAAGTAATCTAGGACATTTCTTATTCTATTTGAATGTTATGTGTGCTTTATTGAAGTTTGATTTACAGGGTGTATGTTTCATATTCATCATATATATATATATATATATATATATATATATATATATATATATATATATATATATATATATATATATATATATATATATATATATGTCTTTCTTGTACATTGCTTCAAGTCTATTAGTTTATTTTAGGTTGTGTGAAGTGTTGGATAATGATTTTTCACTTGAAGTTTCATAAGTCCATAGTGTTTTACTTAAACCTATCTTTTCATGTCCTTCAAGTTGCAAGTCTATTTTTAGCCTTCATACAAAATACTCATGTTTAAAACCATATCATATAATCTAATTAGTTTTATCCTAATTGTATTTATTAGTAATTATAAAAGTGTCTAAGATGAGAGTGGAGAGTCGATTATTGAACTTCAGTGCATCACCATTTAGACTAGGTTTTGTTTCTTTAGTTTTCTTCTCTTTCCCTTTTCCTTGATATAAGTATAGGTTTAGGATAAAAAATATATTATCATATCTAAGGAGATATCCTCACTAAAAACCCTATAGGTCATTCCCATGTTGTACTAGGTTTGAGTAGATGAACTGAGCAATCCTTTGCTCAGCTAGGGTACAACCTTGGTCCCCAATACCATGTTAATGGGACATTGGTAAAGATATGTGGTCTAAGTAGAGAGGAAAATGTGAATTGGATCCCTCCTCCCATAGGATTGTTTTAATTGAGTTTTGATGGTACCTCTTGGGGAAAATTTGGGGCCTCAAGTGTTGGATACATTATTAAAGACTATTTTGGATCACTTATCTAAGAGGCATATCTAAAATGTATTAATAGTATGAATAATGAGGTAGAATATTAGGATTTGGTCATGGGAATTGAGATGGAAATACATTATGGTCTAGACATGATGATAATTGAGGGTAATTCAATGGTCCTGTTTCATTATCTTCAAAATAAAAACTCCAAACCTTGGGAAATAAATAATTTTTTAGAGTGGATCTGGCATTGGTTGGAAAATAAATTTATGTGGAGTGCTTAGCATTTATTTCATAAAACCAATGTGGTTGTAAACTTCCCAAAAAACCATGGTATTTTAAAATGAAAGGAACTAGTGGTGGATAATGTAAAACATGTGTGTCATATTAACTCCTACTCTCCCATAGTTTATTTGGGACTTTTACAATGTGGCTATTTCTAAGGACTTCATTTCCTTGAGTTTTCGCAACCTTCCCACATATCTTTACATGATTTTGCATTTAATTATCCTCATGCTTATCAATCTTGTCCATGGCTTTGGTGCTTGATTTTTAATGATAGGGGATCAAGGGTCATATGTGGTTTGATATCTAATTCATGTGGTGAATGTGGAATTTTAATCACACATTAGTCTTGATGCTCACCATTTTAGCTGAGCTTCTCTTTTCCCTCATTTCATGGCTTAATTTTATTTAACAGGTATGGATAACTCTTGGTTGGTTGTGGCTACTGAACCATTATTCAATATTTAAGGGAAGAAGTGGCAAATGGTTTTTTATAGGGAAGCCACATCGAATAGGCTGAATCGATTCCTATGGGTGCTAATAGCACACATTATTTAGTCCATCTTGATAGTTTTTGGTGAGGATTTTATGATATCTTTCAACAAAATCAAGGTAAATTTAGTTGTGGTTTTTGTGTTTGCCAATAATTCACTTTTGTTCTTAGAAGATAAATAACAAGTTTTAAATTTGGTTGATTTTTTTAGTAAGTTGGTCATAGGAAAGGAGTGGTGAAGTTGGTGGTTTGGTTTAATCTTAGTATCCACATTTACCTTCTCTTTTTTGGGTGAAATGAGGTTGGCTTGGTTTCATTTTTATTTTTTAGGTAGATTAAAGGATAGTTTACAATGTTGTTTAATTACATTGAGTATGTATCATGTGATTAGAAGGATAATCTAGCCCAAGTGGGGAATCTACTTGTGGCTTCCCCATTGGATTAGGTTAGGATCCATATCCCAATCTTAGAATATTTATTCCATGTTAGGTATTCCCCTATCAAAATGTTAATAGTTAAATTCTACCTCTAAGTGGTGAGTAGGGAAGAATTATTTTCTCAAAATTGAGTTAATGTTCACCCATATTTTTATTTCAAGGCATTCCTTATACATTAAACTCTCCTCTTAATGTATCCAATAAAATTTAACCTATGGGTGGAAAGATTTTTTAGAGTAGGACTAGAGCGGGTGCTGACTTGGCCTCATCTTCAGCTCCTGCTATGTTGAAGGATGTGTTTCTAGTAGTGTGTTTAGACATGGAGCTATTTAGGGTGTTGGGAGGATGGAATGTGAAGGATGAATTGGATGAATTCCAAGATGGTGCTTATGTGGTAAGTGAATCATACTCATGCTCAAATACTTGAATTAAAATATGGTCTTGGTCTTTAATGGCCATGTTTCATGATGTTTTTTAATTATATTGTTTTGTCAATTTCATATAATTCTACACCATGACCACTAGTGATGAATATGTACTTTGGTTGTGCTTGATTATCCCTACCTCCAGCATCTCATGGACCATTTTTTTGATTTCACTCTTCTATGCATATGGATATCTATATGGTCTAATATTTGGTATTTGACTCCCTACAAGTATTTGAATGACATGATCATGTTCTCTTTTTGGTGGTAGTCCTTTTGGCATGGACCCAAAAATAGATGGGTGGTCATCAAGAATCATCTATATATCAAGATGTGTAGATGCTTGTGTGGGTTGAGCTTCTATGGAACATAATCATGCAATAATTCCCTCTAACCCCTCTCTTATCATCTTGGTAATATGATGTGAACTAATAAATTATGGATATTCTACCTATAATCCATGTAGTTCAATTTTCCTACCTTTAGAATGAAAGTGCATGAATAGTTCCTAGAAGTTCATCTCAATGGTACCCAAGGTTGTGAGCCATTGGACTCCAAAAAAATGTCTGTGCTACCCATGGGAATAGAAAACATAGGAGAATCAATATTGTATTAACCCATCACAAGCTTAATACTATGGCATTTTCCTAAACAATTAATTTTTTCACCATCTGTAATCATGACCTAAAATTCTGGTGTTGGGTAGATGAAACAATTCAATCGAGTGGCCAACTTATGGTTGATGAAGTTATGTGTGCTCCCTAAGTCAATAAAAAATGTCTCCTTATATTTATTGAGGAAACACACCACCTTAAGATTTTTTGGAGTGCTAATACCTGCAAGTGCATGACAAGAGATTATAGGTTGGGAATCTTTAGGTACCTCCTCTATCTCTTCCTCATCATCATTGGAGGCATCATCTTCTTCTTTATCTTCATTGGATCCCTCAATGTAGAATAACTTCTTCTCAACACTTATATGTCCTTTGATCCACTTGATATCACAACCAAAACATAATCCTTTTGCACACTTCTCTTCAATTTGCTAAGCGATCAATTTGGTAGGTGGAGGAAATGTTAGTGTCAATATGATATGATCTTTAAAGTGAGTGAATTGTTGATTTTTATAGGCTATGAATTTTTCCTCATATCTATGTGTCGTGATAATATAATTAGAAATATTAAGTGGATTAAACATGTGTACCTCATGCTAAATGTGGTCTTTGAGTCCACCCAAAAATAGGTCATTTAAGTTCTCCTCAGAAATTGTCTCCACACGTAAGGATAGGTTTTGAAAATGATTAATATAATCCTTGATCGATCCAATTTGTCAAAAAATTTCTAGTTGGCTGAAGTAATTATCTATCACACTATTATCATAGTGTAATTGTAGATCCTCTATAAAAATTAACCATGTGACACTGAGAGTCATCTTTTTCTTTTAAGCACACAACCATCGATACCAAATGAATTGATCATGTTCAAGATATAAGGATGCCATGGTAACCTTCTGTCCACCTAGGATTTGATGTAAATTAAAAAAATTCTCCATTTGGTTGATCTAATTGAGTGGATATTTTCCAGCAAATTTGTGCATATCCACCTTTGGTAACATGTTCCTCTATGGCAATGTAGCTGGATTTGAAGTATATTGGCTGGGAGAACCACCCTGGTGGGGTTATGCAATAGTGATAGATGGATGATTTGACTGATTATTTTTCAAATCCATCATTATATCTACCAAACTATCTTGTATGGATTTCATATTAGATTGTATGCCTTGCACCTCATTTTGAATGCCTTACACACTATAGTCAAGCTGGCTCACTTTGTAATCTATGTCAAAGAACCCTAGTACAAATGATCTAGTACATCACCCTTTTGACTCCATCTCTTCCTTGTTAGGAGTTTTACCTAGAGTTTCAGTACCCTTTCCTTGGCCCCGAGTTTGTGGACTTGACATAAAAGGGTTTTACGATGTCGATCCTGATTGGCACTTTTGACCTAACATTAACCAAGAGATTTTAGACTTATGTCAGATTCAAATCAAAACATAAAAAGAATGTACCCTAGCCAAATTTTTTTAAGCTATCCAAAAATGTAAATAACTCAAAAAAATTCTTTAAATTACGTACTATAGAGCAATTTTATGAAAAACCCTAAAATGGTGATAACTTTTCTAAAATAGATCCAAATGATCTAAAATTTTAATCAGAAGCTTAATTTAATTATTTTTCACCTCTAGTAAAAAAAATTATACATAAAATTTTCAACCATTTTTTAGAGATAGCTAAATTTAAAAAATTAGGGTTTCACCAATAAGATTGCCTAAATCATAGCTCTGATACCACTTGTAATGATATTACTTTAACAATAAAGTGTAATAGTAGAAATAGATCCAAATATGACTGAAATCTATCAAAATATATGATAATAGATAAGCCACTTTGAGGGGGCAACATCCACAAGTTTTAATAAGAGCAAATTTCACAATATGATGATAAACAATTACCCACTACCTCCTATATATAGTCTATCTAGGCCATGGTTATTCCATAGGCTGACCTAATAACCAAATGAATGAATGGATAAATTTGATATAGAATCAAAAAGGGATAACTAAGCCATAATTTGGCTATTCATATCCTAATACATGCAATAGGTTAGGGGTGTAGCACTCTGGGTTAGAACATAAATCGATTGCTCTTTGTTTAATTTTTGTCTATTTTATTTATTTATTTTTAATATAGATAAATAAGTTTTAGCTTACTAACACCTAAGAATTTCCCTAAAAATAGTGCCAAAAAATGATGAGTGTCATTTAACCCTTCATTTAATCAATCTTTCAGATTGATGTCTATCAAACTAGGGATGGTGTCCAAAGCTATATGTAGTAAGGTTTATGGTGATATATCTATAAGTTAGTCTTGCAAGAATTGTAATGATTCTAATATAAATTTTACCAATAAAATAATTCTTCTAAGCTAATTGATTCACACACTTACTAAAAGAATAGATTAACCATTACATTAACTAGTTCAATCCTTTGCTTGAAATTAAAGCACACTTTCACACTTGCTTGAAATTGTAAATTTGAATCTAATTCACACTTGTTGAAACTGTAAATATAAATATAATTCACACTTTCATAGAAATGTATATCTAAATCTAATTCACACTTGCATGGAAATGTAAATCTATATCTCATTCACACTTTGCTTAAAAATGTAAATTTAACTCTTACTCACACTCTCTAAAAAAATGAAATACTATTGAAATGTAAACCCAAAATTTACTATTTGATGAATGACTAAGACATGCAATGATTGAATATATTTTTATTATCTAATAATGAAGATTTAATTGAACATAAATATAAATATCATACAAAAATTCTTGGTTTTGAGGAGAGTGGGCCCTTTCTCTTCTTAGAGTAAGGAACGAAGTTTACTTAGTACTGAAAGCTAGAATGATATTGCATTAATAATAAAAAGATAGATAATTTATAGTATATCTAAAATTTTGAGTGTAATAGTTATTCATCCCCTTTTTAGATAGAATATCTACATAATTATGCTAATACAATTAGACTAAAAATAATATGTAAGAAAATAGGACTTGTTAGTCAATTCATTTATCCTCAAAATAGGAGATTTGGATTGATCAAGATCTTAAAATTTTATTTGTCTCGATAAGACAATTATAATATCCCTATAATATTTTTAAGGTCCAAATATATACAAAATATATCAAGATTGGATCCTTTAAAATAGGAGGCAAGTATTTCATTGATGTGATTATAGCTAGAGTAATCTTCCTCTTTGGATCAACTATAAACTCTTTTGCTTCTTAGATTTTGGATTTGTAGAGTTCATAGATTTTGGATTGGCAGAGTCCATAGATCTTGGACTGGTAGAGTTCATAGATCTTGGACTAGTAGAGTTTGTAGATTCTAGACTAGTTGAGTTCATAGCTTTAAGAAAATGAGGTCAAAACTGGAACTTATTCAAAAATATATTTATGTCATCCTTCTTATGTATTCTTCAAAACCAAAATAATAAAACATGCTACTCGTTAGGTATAAATGACAAAATGGTAACTCAACCTTTGGTTTGACATAAATGAGATAAAGTAGCTATTTTCCATGTAATAACTAAAGGTCTATGATTTTCATAAGATTATATCCTGAGATGAAATGAGGGAAATTCCATGTCAATAATGATCCATATTTTGGGCTTATCAAGATCACCAAGCATGAAGGGCTAGGATGCAATAACGAGGATCTAGGACTACTTTACGGATGACTAAGAATGCATATGACTTACACAAAGGCTAGATAAGTGTGAAAATAGGCTCTAGGATAGGTCTAAGGATAAGTTAGGGATAAGTGGTCTCAAGAATAATTATTAACACTTATGTTCCACATTTAGTTGATTATATCTCCCCTCCCCCTTATTATATAAATTCAACAAAGTGAAACTAAAAGGATAGTTGAAAAAGAAGCATACCTAGAAGTACTTAAGGGGTGAAGCCCATGAAGTTGGGTATGACTATGTGAAGTATGCTCTATTATATGTCCTTTAATTGAAAAATTCATAGATAAGTCCTAACTTAAGATATATCAAAAGTAAAGAAAAAAATAAGTAAAGAAGTGAAACCAAGTAAAACTAGGTAAAGAGATAAGAGAGATGAAATGAATGAATACACCTCACTAGATACATGAACTAATGCATAAACCTAGTGATAAATTTTTGTGTGCATGTATATAGTGATAAATAAATGAATATATTAGACTAATTTGATGGATTGATCAACCCTCATATGTGGGTGGATCAATAACTAATTCTATTTTTGACTCCATCATTACCTAGCCCTGCTTGGTGGATCATGACCTATGAATAACTTGGATTGGATTGATGGTGTGTCAAACCCTCTCATGTAGGTGGCTCAAGAACTAAAGTATAATATGAATCCATCATTAACTACCCATGTGTAGTATATTCATTTAAAATTGATATTTCATGATGTATCTAGAAAAGTCAGCTTTATGGCCACTCAAGTATATTAGGCAGTTCTGGGCCACTCAAGAATGCCAACCACTACAGATGGAGTAAGGAATGAAACTAGTGTGTAACTTAGATTATGATGTTAGATGTATAAAACATAGAGAATGAAATGTAATTTTCCATTTCATCTGATCAACTAGTATGTAAGTGAGCATATATAAATAATGTGTTGCACACATGCCCCTAAGCCATATATCTGAGCATATGTATTCTAGACTGAGTTGTAGTAATTTGCATTTGAGAATCTAAACTAAATATGGGAATGGTCATGCCATACATGATAACCACAATATGATCAAATTAGTATGAATCTAAGCAAAAATAGTAAATTTATAATTGAACATGCACAAACATGGACTATACCTATTGCAATTTTCTAACCAATCTAATTTTTTTGAAACTAAGGCTATTAGATAGTAGTGTCATATCTTGGATAGTATGTGGTGTTATTGTCCTAATTTAGGTATCAGTGTCCTTTTGATCTAATTTTTGTGCAAATGTATTGATCTCTATGTCACTATTTTTTGCATTATGTTTACTTGAGTATTTTTTGTAATATGAGCCTATGTGCTAAAAATGTACTATGAGTGGATTCTAGTAGCCCCATCTCTATGATAAACTCCTATGAATGCCTATTCATTTGAGTGGATTTATCAAACCTATGTTAGAAATGTTCTCAAAATAAAATACTTGAAATATGTGTGTTAGCTAGAGCATATATGATATATTCATAATAATCCAATATAATGTGGATACATAGCATCAAAATATAAGATAATCTCAACATAAGTTTGTAATGTGAGATGTATGTCATGTTTGACATTGACAAGGGTTTCAATATTGATATAAAAATGTAACAATAAATTTGTTTAATAACTAAGTAACTACCTATGGGTATGGGGAATGGTGTTCATCATGGTACCCAAGTAAGAATGGGAGATGCATGAGGTCCCTCATGGCATCTAAAACTATAGTGTGTTACAAGCAAGAGACAAGTGTCATGGCCATGATGCATACAATAAATAATACATACAACACACATGAGGCATGAAAGGTAGGCCAAGGGGCCATAATATAAGGGAAATGGGAACATGTCATTAAATTTGAGAAAACAAGACATATAATGACATGTTCAAATTTCTGCATAAGCAAGAAACAAGTGAGTTGGCATAGAGCCACATAGAAGGACCTATTCAAATTTATACATATATAATTAGGAAGGTAGATACAAGGACATGGACACATGTCCAAATCATACATAATTTGAAAAGAAGTGGGGTAGAGATAAAGATAAATAACATACTTAAATTCCCTCGATTACAAGATTCATAGAGACACATTCAAATCTAAACTAGGAAAGCTATAAATGAAAGTATGCACGAACATGCAATAAAAATCTATGTAAGAGTTAGGATATGCATATGTTGAGTCTAAAATAGTAATTTCTAGAAAAATATGAGTAAGTGTATCATGATAAATATAAAGATATAACATTACTAAAGCTTTGATGTAGAGTATAGAAAGATGTAACTTGGTAATTTAAATTGTGTATAGAGTGCCCCTAAATGGATGAATGTGTCAAATGAAGAACCCACATATCTATGTACATGCCCTTAGTGGGTAGATAATAGTAAGTCTAGATTGGTGTAATGGACTTGAGTTCTATAAGCAATTCTCAAGCACTCAAAAATAATAAGTGAAGCATGTATGTATGATAAAACTGACTATACTAAGATAGATACCATATGTAGTTCATGGGAAATATAATAAATGTAAACATGATAATACATACAATCTATAATTTTATGTTTTCAAAGTAAATATTTGAATGTTTTTATGTTTTTTTAAATATTATGTTGTTTTTGTATTTTCTAGATGTAAACTATGTCCAAGAAACATGAAAAATAAACTATATATAAGGAACAAGAAAGAAGAAAAATATATACAAGTAGGGAGGAAAAATACTAACCAATTAGTCTCATGGGAGACTCACTATCAATGTGGCATGTGTAAAATATAGGAATGGTAATCTCTTATGTAGTGTGATTTCTATGTTAGAGTTGAATGGTGTTGTAGTATAAATGTGGGTATTATTCATCATCAAAATCTTAATAATCATAATAACCTATAATGCTAGAGAGAATTGCCTCATACTATGGAGTTGACCTTTCTAAATCATGCTTTGGAATATTGATTGTGATTTTTCCCTTTGAAATTGTATTTATTGTAGACATATGGTGTTGTGGAGTCTCTTTTACTAGAAAGCCTTTTCTTTTAGAATTCTTGTTGGCTTAGCACCATTTTGAATTTACAACTTAAGTTTTTTCCCTTTCTGTAACATTTCTTATGTATCTAGACTTGTTTCCTTGATAAATTATCTCTATGAAATTTTTCTCGTAATATGCTCAATAAAGCCCAAACCTTGTTGACCAGCATTATCAATTGATAAAATAGGAGTAGTGATTCCTTGGGCCTGTTTGCCCAAACCTTGATAGTGATAATCAAACCATTGTAGATATTTTTTACCAAAACCATACTACTTTGAAATTTAAGCCTCATTTAGGAGAGGTGTATTTGCATTTTTTACTTGTTTTATCTATTATTGTTGTATTGTGTCTTGATCTAATTGTGATTTGTGAACCTTTTGTTGTTTTGAGTTATGATTTGGTAACCATTTTTTAATTATTTCTAAATTTGACCCTTTTTAAATTTTTATATGTGCAATTGTATGTTTTTTGGATGATGTGACATTGTTTTAATCATCTATATCCATTATCTCTTGTATTTTCCTTTTTAATGTTCAACATAAATTAGTGTGGTGCCCATGTATTATATGATATGAATAATTATATCTAGATCTGCGTATTGGGTGTAGAAGAGATAGATTGATCAAATTAGATTTAATCATTTCCTCACTTGAACTCTTATTTGATCTTTGAATGCTTTTTGGATCACTATTTGTAGATGAGCTTTGGTGTGATTTATGATTTGGATATGAAAGAGGGCTAGGCATAACTTTCTTAGGTATAGATGTATATACATGAAGAACACTAACATATTTTGAAGACTTTATGCATGTAATTTTTTTTTCTAATAATTTTAAATGTTCAATTAATATATAATTTTTAATTATGTAATTCTGATATTAGCCTACCCATATTGGTAATTTGATCACTTAGAGTCTCACAAATTAATCCCTAGTTATTTTTAATTAAACATGTAGGCACACATTTTACATGGGAGAGGCATGGATATGATGAGTATGGTAATTAGAAACAATAATATAGGTTGATTCATCTTGTGTAGGAGTGATAACATGGACCTAATTAGAGGAAAAGTATCTATGACCCTCATGGAGATGAGGAGGAAAAGGAGATTCTTTCCTATGCATAAGATATGACATTGAAACTTGAAAAATAGTTATTAGATTATGCACCAAATCCTCTATGTGTGTAAGGTTTGGATTCTTAATGGAATTCCACATAAGATAAATATAACATTCTATGAAATATGACATATATTTGAACTGATTTAAAGCATCATGTACATGTGTGTTTATGTCATGTTTGAATTCATTCCAAATAAAAATAAACAAGCCTGAAAGATAAGCTAGAAAACTTGGCATCAAAAATAAATTAACCTCATATGTCATTATTATCATGATTATATGAAATATAAATCTATTTAAGGGTCTTAGAATGCTATAAAATGAACCCTAGGGTTATTTAGGTTTAGGGATTGTGCAATATTCAAAGTAAGTAAAGTTCAACAAATGTTTTAACCTTTTAGGACTTAGTGTATGTAAATATTATGTTTGTTAAAGAGATGAGTATAGTAAATCAGGGTAGAAATATGAAATAAATATAGCCACTTATTTTTTATAGAATTGATTAACTTTGAACTTACTAAAAATACTAATAAATAGTGCAATTAAGAAATTAGTTGGAAAATGATTGATATGGATGATATGGAGGGTAGAAAATAAGGTAGAGAATGGTTTTAGTGTTATAAGTAGGATCATAGTATCAAAACCCCTCATAGATATTAGCACCCTAATTTGAAAGTAGCGTAATGTGGTGTTAGTGTCCTTATTTTGGCGCTAGTGTCCTTTGTGCAGGACTATCTCGAGCTTCTACATGCACCCATGTCTAGATATGTAAGGTATATTCCAATGTGAAATAATTTTGAAACCTTGTATATTACCTATTTTAACTAAATTTATGAGTAAACCCTAATCCTCCATGTTTCTAGGGCATCTATTTGATACAATATAAAATGTGTGTTTGTTAGTGGGGTAGGTTGGACATCCTCATTGCCCCATTATGATGAGAGTTATCTACATACCAATACTTCAAAGAGGGATCAATCCTAATGTAGTTCTCCCCACATAAGTGTTGGTGCAAGTACAATTTAAACTACTATGATAATTGATTTAAGTGATTTGAATGTGCTTGATACTATTAATATGGGTAATTTGAGCTTAGGAATGTTGTAGATGATAGTATGCAAAAGTAGGGTAGAATAGGAATTGATAACCTTAGTTATGCACAACTTGTTATGAGTTTTCTATGTATTTTGCATCTAATTTCCATATAGTGGTTACAGGGAAATAAGTCATGTATTTATATTATTCTAGTGTTTGTGCATGTACTAAAAGAGATATAAGTCAACCCTAAGAGGTATAAAATTTGAAAAGATATCCATTTGTGAAAAGAGTAATGAAAGGAAAATAGCACCAATATTGGGACACTAACACCATGTGGTGCTACTATCCTTATTATGGTGCTAGTGTCCAATTGGTAGAATACTAGGTATGAAGGTCTATGATGTAATATGAGGGTCTAATACTTCTATGGATGAGTAGGGATGCATATGGCCCACACAAAAGCTAGATAATTGTGAAAATAGGCTCTAAGATATGTATACACATAATATTTTCAACTTTTATCAAATATTAATGATTTACATCTTGCAGTAACTGATCAAGACTTAGTCTATCTAAGTGTAAACCTTAAAGGGTTCACTAGGAAAGGGATGTGAATACCATTGGTGCTTCATAATATTTTTGTCCCTTATTTCCACTTATTACCAATCTAACTAGCTCCTAAAAACCACTGCCTAAGCTATTACTCCTCTTTTTCACCCTCCTCTTGTCTTTACCACTCTCCATCCCTCTTTTATTCACCTTAAGTCCCTTTTCATAGTAGGCCGTATTACATTTTTTGGGTCAAACCCATATAGTTTTGGGTGATTTTCACCTAGGAACTAGTTTGGCTCTTGGTTGAACTAGTTTGTGACCTAGTGAATTATTTTCCAAAATTGTGCTAGGTTGACTGGGATGACCCTATCAACCAAGATTTTTATAAGGGTTTGGGGTCAAATCATTATATATATACAAGATCATTTGGTCATTATTTCATATGTAATCAATAGTTTTTATTTGTTTAAGCTTATTTACAATTGGCTCTTCCATAATTCTACTTGAGGAGTCTTATCTTAGGGTTTCTACTTAGAGAATCTAGTTTTATGGAGAAGTATTGGATGCTTTGGCCTTTCTTAATGATCCATACAAACCACAAAAATCTCTTAAAAATCCCCATTAGCCATGGGAGATGTTGAGTCATGATAGATTCATCACTCATAACTTTGATCCTCTCTTTAGTAGATAGAAGGAGCATAAGTATTAGCTTTAAATAATATTGATCTTTTTATTTCATGTATTAGGGTCTTACTCATACATACCTTAATTGAGATTATTTTATACAAGTTTTGATTATTTACTAACCCATTATTTTTTTCTATAAGCTTTGGTGAGCACTAGATTATATTTAATTTACTTGTTATTAGCTTAGTGAATATAAAACATAGGACTTTCTTAGGGTTATTGTGTGATTATACTTGACTGGAGGCCTTAGAACCCTCCTTAACATAGTGTATTATGGTAAGATCTCCCCTAATTAGGTTTAGTGGATCCCCATATTTGTCATGTTCCCATTTAACAAATGTGTCCCCAATTGGAAGTGTATGGTATGATCTATCTTCTTTGAGTTAGGATTGATTTATAGACATGATGCATTTATAATTGCATACATTCTGGTGAATTCAATGTGAATCTAACCCTTGCAATTTTTTTGATTATTTCATCATTTTATTTTTTATATATTTGGAATACTAGGTTTATAATGTTGACATATTTCTAACTTCTATGCACATGTTTAATACATAATCACATCAATGACTCCATTCTATTTATGAAGGTTTTCTAGACATCACTTCAGACTACTAGGTTAACCTAGTCAACCTTTTATATTTTTAGGCGTCTATTCCAACTTAATAGGTTAACCTAGTTAACCATATACTTTTTTAGGTTTTTAGAAAACATGATCTGTAAAGATAGGTCAACCTAGTCGACATAGTTAGCAAAATTTGCAAGTATAAATTAAGGTAATTCAACAATAATCTTATTTTCCTATGCATACTCAAACCTACCAAGGTTCCTTTCTATCCTTCTTTGTCATTTATAACATTTTTTATGGTTCTATTTTCATAGTTTATACTCTTTAAAATTGCCCCTGTACAGTCAATTAGGTTGACCTTATCAACATAGTGTTGTATTTTGTGTTATGTATGGAAAGCTAGGTCAACCTTGTTGATGTAGTTCATTTTTAGACCTTTGCTTCCATATTATAGAGGTGACACTATCAACCCTATTATGTATTCTATACATACACTATTAACTAAATGGACACTATACTATATTTCCATCATCATGTCCATATTATAGAGGTGACACTATTGACCTTATTCTATATTCTCTATACTTATGATCTTTTCCTATCTTTTCTTCCTTTTTTCATCTTATGGGGCATCTTACAATGCCCATCCAAACATTACTCTAGCCTTTAGGACATCTTATGATTCCCACCCACATATCAGTTTAGACATTGGGGCATCTTGTGATGACCATTCCTACATCCACTTACCCTTTGGGGCATCTTGTGATGCCCACTCTTATTATCCATTACATGATACCAAACTAATTCAAATTCAATAAAACTTTTGAGGTATAATATTGTCTCTCACATTCTCATCCTTGATATAGTTGTTAAATTAGATTCATTCCCTTCTTTTTATGCTTTCTATATGATATCTATCTAACACTTTTTACAAGATACTTACATGGGTCTCTCCCTCTACAGTAATTATATCTTATTGTAAACCTTTGGTCATTCCTTTTTGGTATTTGGGTTTCCCCTTTCTCTCATGTTTTGCATTGTAAAACCATGGATACAACCTGATCTTCCTCATGATGTACCATAGTCTTGTTTATTTTCATACTCTTTTTACACACTTTGTGTCATCCCTAGGATTCTTATTTTATGATTTGCATTATAAAACCATGAATAGGACTTGGTATTCCTCACAAAATACCATCTTTTTTTTATATAATTTATGTTTCCAATAATTTTTGGCACCCTCATGGGTTCTTATTTTATGAGTTGTAGTGTAAGACCATGGATAGGACTTGGCCTTCCTCATAAAATTACCACCCTATCATTCTTTTTATAGAATGTGTTTTACAATATTTCCAAGTTTTTTATCCTTGTTCTCAACCTTAGATTTTTCTTCTATTGATAGATGGAATTTTCACAATAATCTATGCTATCATGTTTTCCTCCATTTCCCTTATTTTTATGATAAGGAATCAAATTTTTTTGTCATTGTATCCCTTTTTCACCCTTTGTCACATTTTTTGTGATTTGAAGTAATTTAAATTGTTCCATGTGTCATTCCTCTTGATTTCCTTTCCTTTCAATCCATATTGGATAAAATAAGGTCAAAGTCAAAATAGCAATTTTATTTCACCTAGATTATGAGACTCTTAGACCCTATGATCTCTAAAGTTCTCTCTCTTAGAAACCAAGTCCCAAGTGTTTAAATTAAATTTATCTTTAGCACCCATGTTTAGTTTTCCAAATCCATATGGAGGAGGAATAAAAAAATCCATAAATAAAGTTAAAATCCAAATCATTTGAAATAAAAGGCAATGATATACAAAAGGCAACATAAATATATTAAAATTCAAGATCTTACCAAAAGATGTGATTACAAGCACATCTCTTATCTCTAATCAAAGCTCAAAATCTATATATGGCCTCACATATAGCTGAGGTCCATTGGGGTGATGTAGGCTAATAGATTAGGATAAGATAATTCAAAAAAAATTATGGTTCCACCTAATTTATCATGCAAGTACCCAATCTTTTTAGTAGATTCATGACTCTATAAGGGGTATTGAAGAAAGGGGAACATGTTGTGGGAAGGTAGGTATATTTTACTTTTCATGTATATAACCTTCATGGCATGATCTACATACTTAAATTATCGACCTAAGACTTGTGTGGCTAAAAAAAGTTCTTCAGAGTCTTTAAGGTTCAAAGCTCTCTTATTTTGATAAACATAATTTGAGTGTCTTGACTTCGATAAAGAGTTCCTCTACCTTGGTTTTTCCTTCATTCTCCCCTCCACCCATTTCATTTTCCCCCTTGATAGGCAAATTATGATTCTAAATTTTTCTCCCTTCTTCTATATTTCCTTCTTCTTCACATCTTAAAAACATGCTAACACTAATTTGTTCAATTTTATCTATCCTTAGAGCAAAAAAACATGTTTGAGCAACTATGAATTACTTTCTTTACACCATAGATTTACATTTTTAGACTTGTTTTGATTTATTTTTACCATTTGTCATTTTTGTACTATCCTTATATTATAGGTACCTAAGTGTGTACCTTTTTCCATTGTTGAGTGAGGTGGCTTGTTAATTATCATTTATCCATGTTGTTTTCCCTTTTATGCAACCTTTTCCATTGTTGAGTGAGATAAAGATTGTTACTGCTCACTCATCAATTTTTTTTACCATTTTTTCTTTGATTTTACATCAATGTTTGATTACCATAATTTTTGACATGTATCCTTGGTTTAAATTGGTGAGTTTTCCTTTCTTATTTAAGGTTTACTTGATTGATTTTTTTGGTCTTTAGTAGCCTTCGATTTTTGGTTACCTGATTTACTCTTGTTTTTGACTTGGTCATTTGATCTAACATAACACTTGTCACCCTAGCCTGCCAAATTTCCTAGTTTGTCCCATCTACATAGAACCAGTTATCTTGGATTTCTAATGTTTTTTTAATCTTTAGTTTGGTATTCTTAGGTTTTTTGAAATCAAAAACTACACCCTACACAATTGAAACTAACAACATAATAGATAATCATCTTGAGATAGAGGTAAATCAAAGTACACATCACATTTAATTTTTAGATATTTCCAATTAAATCATTTAATTTCAATTATTTTTTATTTAAAATACAAATTTTTTTATCCTCAACATTGTGTGTTACTATGTTCTTTCTCAAAGCACCATCCTCTGTTGCACCTGAGTGACACATAATGAGCTTCGAGTCTAACATATGTATATACATTATATTTTAAAATTTTATCAAATAATGATGCTTTACATATTTTAGGAACCTTTTGAGACTCAATATATTTGAGTGCATGCCTTAAAAGGTACACCAAGAAAGGGGTGGGTATACCATTGGTGCTTCATAGGATTGTTTTCCCTTATTGCCACTTATTGCTAATTGAAACAACTCTTAAAAACTACTCCCTAAGCTATTATTACTTTATTTCACCCTCTTCCATTATTTTACACTCTCTATCCCTCTTTTACTCACCTTAAGTACCTTTTTCAATTCAATTATGTTAGTTTTACTAGGTCAACCCTATATTATTTTGGGTGATTTCACTAAGGAACTAGTTTAGTTCTTGGCTGACCTAGCTCATGACCTAGTGAATTATTGTCTAAAATTGTGCTAGGCCAAATGAGTTGACCCTATTAGAAAATATTTTTTGAAATTTTTAGGGTTAAATCCACTTATATATATAGGATCATTTGGTAATTATTTCATATGCAATCAATAGTTATTATTCACGTGTACTTCTTTACAATCTTCTCATCCACCATTCTACTTGGAGAGTGTTAGATTATGGTATCTAATTGGATAATATAGTATTATGGAGATGTCTTAGATGATTTGGAATTTATTATTGATCTTTATAGACCATAACAACCTTGTGTGAAGCCCCATTGGCCAAGGGAGAGATTGAATCTTGATGGGTTCATCACTCAGGTAAGTATTCTCTAACTTTTATCATCTCTTTAGTAGATATAATTAAAAGAAGTATTGGATTCAGATAATATTACTCTTATTATTCCATTTATTAGTGTTTTTCTCATACATAGCTTAATTTATATTCTATTATACATGTTTTTATTTTTTACTAACACCCCATTTTGTGCCACAAGCTTTGGTGAACACTAGATTAGATTTACTTTACTTGTTATTAGCTTAGTTATTATAGAACACATGACAATTTTAGGTTTATTGAATGATTGTTCTTGATTGGAGGCTTTTTAACCCTTGTTATCATAGTGTGTTGAGGTAATAGATTCCCTAATTAGGTCTATTAGATCCTCATATTGGTCATGTTCTTACTTAACAAATGTGTCCCCAATTGGAAGTGTATGGTATGATCTATCTTCTCTAAGTTAGGATAGATTTATAAACATGATTAATTTATGAATGCATACAAGATATGTCTAGGGATAAGCTAGGGATAGGTGGTATAAATTAACACTCTTAGCACTCAAGTGCTATTTTTAGGTTATTACACAGAGCTACTAAAAGTTTTTATGTTTTTTTAAATAAATTGGTTGAGGAATAGATGGCTTGGGTATTTATCTATTTATAGCCGTACATTTAAGTCCTCATAAGAGATATATTTTTCTCCATTCCAAACTTTTCTCCATTTCTACTGAGGTTAGAAAGTCTTTGATGGGCATTGACCAAATCATCCTTTCTTAGGAAGAGACTTTGATATTTTCTTGAAATTATAAACTTCCTTCAGTTATGATATTTCCTTTATTATCGATCGATGAGGGTTGGGACCCAATTCAAAAAAAGTGAATGTTTTATTTAGTGAGTTACTCAAAAATAAAAGGGACTTATTCAATGAATTCATAGTGACTTTTTAATGTTATTTTAAGTGTGCTGATGACATATTATTTGAAAATAGAACTTTCTCAATTCATTTGATATGTTTTTAATTGATGGCCTCTTTGTTATGGATAATATGAAATAATTATATTTATATATTAAATTTTTCAACAACGAAAACCCACTTTTTTATATTTCTACTTCCTAAATTATGCCATTAATGCATGTTCTATCTTTTAAATTATAAAATCTGATGAAATAGGGACCAATGATTCGTGTATGTCTTATCTCTTTACTAGTGTTGGATGATTTTTTAATCATATTTTATGAATGGGTTTCCATTTATAGGGTTATAGGGATAAAATTTTATGGGGTTTGGAAAAAAAATAAAACATAATGTGAGCAAAGGAAAAAACCAAAGTAACAAGCAGAGACAAATAAGAACCAAACACACAAAAGAAACAAACACATACTAGAAATAAACTAAAGTAATTGTAATATATATTTATATTACCAACCTTCACCAAGAGGGATATTCTAATATAAAAATAGATGGCACAATAGAGAAGTAGTGTTTTAATAACTGTGCATTCGTATTCAATTAGATATCATTCCCTTTGAAGTCTTTTAGTATAAAATCATTCTTCCCAAGCAACTCAAAAATTTGGTAAGGACCAACTTAGAGTGGGTCTAGCTTGGAATTATACCCTTTATTTTGATGTGATTTTTCCCACAATAAGACTAATTCTTATATGTAAAATGGTTTCACCATCACCTTATTTTAAAATAACCTTTTTATAGTGTCTTGATGTCTACAGAAGCTTTTTAGGGATTCTTCCCATGTGTTTTCCATTTAGATAACATCTAATAGTCTAGAGTTTACCTTACCATCATATTCCATGTATTAATTCATTAAATTATATGTGTAAATCTTGAGATTCATTAGTAATACTAGCTTTATACCATATACTAGTAAAAAAGGTAAACTCTTAAGACCTCACTTGTACCTAGTTCTATTATCTGAGAGTGCATATTTATAAAATGAATGTTAATCCCTAGGTCACTTTTCTTCTTGTATGTTTAGTGCATTTATCAATTTATTATTGATCAACTTAATCAATCCACTCCCTTATGGTTAGTGTTTTGATGATAATTTTTGGATGATGTCATTCTCAAAGGCCCATTCAATGAGCTCAACTAACTATAATGTGGAATCATTATCATAGACCAATGGTATCAGGGTATGAAATCATGTAGTTATGTTATCCTCAATGAAATTGATCAATTCCATAGTTTTTTTTATTCTTTTTTTTGTTTCCTCTATCTATCTAGTATAATAATTGGTGGTTGTGAGCATGAAATTACAGCCCATCAATGAATTCAAGTTGATGAATACTACAAATTCAAATCCCCAATGAGTAAAGGGATGTTATTATATTACATGTTCAAGGGTATTACCATGTGAACATCCTTCTTGATGAAATTTTAGCATTCGTGGTAGATGCAAACATGAGAATGGCTAGTATTAAATATGGTGAGCCAATAATATCCATATTACAAGATCTTATGGGTTATTTTCATTCTTGAGGGTGATCGTTGCCTAATTTCTATTGAAATGTAGTCATGACTTCTTTTTACTCTTCCTATGATAAAGACATGAGGTATATGCCTTCATAATTTTTCTAATAGATAACCCTTTTATTGAGCATGTAATGGGTTTCATTTAGTCTTAGGGATTTTTTACATTTGGTTTAATCCTAGATGAGGATTATTATAAATAAGGTAATGGATAATTGGACCATATCAATCCTGGTGGGCTATTTTTAACTTGTCTAACTAGACCATAATGATCCTTGGGTAAATTTTAGTAATTTATTGAGAGAGGCTTTGAACTCTCAAAAACTTCAATGGTTTGACCTTTAGGTCATATTCTTTTAATTTGGCCATATGTCGGCCTTTGCACTCTCCCAACACATTCTACCATAGAATAAGATTTATGGAAGGGTGAAAGATGATGGCATGCACCATATTTTTGAGGATGTAATTCTGGAACTTATTCACAACTTTCAATAAGGCATAGGTGTTTTAATCAAAGGTGGATTGATTTAGCTCAACATATTTTAGGTTTTTTATTATGAAGGCTATTGGGTGTTCATCTTAATTATGTGGTTGATTGAGTATTGAAACTATGGTGTGTTCTAAAGCAAAGGAGTAAAGATATAAGTCCATTATATACTATAGGTAAATTAATACTAATACTTTCATGATGCCATACTTGATGTCTTTTAGGGATTTCCTAATTGTAGGGACCCATTCTAATTTTAATTTTTGTTTCAACATTACATTCAAGGGTGTAACAATCTCAACAAAATTAGATATAAACTAACGTAAAAAGTTAATATTTATAAATAATTATTTTAATTACTATTTTTTAAAAAGAATTATCTATATGCAATAGGAATCTAATGGGAAATATGTCTTATTCACTCCTTAGAATAATCAAACATATAAAAACAAGATTAAGATAAAGCATTTCCAAGCTTAGATAGTAGGGGAGATTTATGATAACAAGATAAAATAAAACTGCAATTATAAGGATCAAAGAAAAATCCCTTTCACCTTGATTGTATCTTTGAATCACTTATTGAAATGGTATTTTTCTTGGTTGGCTTATGTCCAAATTTGAGTCTTCATTGATGCTCTTGATTTATGGGTACCACCTCCCCTTTATCCACTATGGTTTTTATCTTCAAATGTATTGGTATATAAATATCTCTCTTTGAAAATTTGGAATTATAACACTACAAAATAAATCATGTTGGAGATGAGTGTGGGACCTTGTATGTGTAGGTTTCAAACTAACCCCAACCTAGGTGTGATTAGGTATAAGCTAAACCTAAGTAAGACTTGGTAATCTAAATGAAATAAATAATGTCCTTAATGATTTATTTATGTAGGCATGGCTTAACATTTCTCAATTGTAATGCATTTAGGTTGATATTTTAAAATTATTGACTTCGAGGATGATGATGTCATCATGACCTCATTTCCCTTTGGTATTTATGGAATTTTAATATTTGGAAATTGTATTTTCACTAAATCAACATGGATTATTTAACTAAAAATTTAGTATAATTTTCTTTCTTGATTAATTCTACTTAGGCTTTTGGTCCTTTCTAGAATTGGATTAAGTGCCCCATTTAATTAGTCTAAAATGTTAGGTTGCTAGGATGTAACTTACTACGGATGAATGTGTAGGAGCTTATCAATGTGTATAGGTTAATATGATAAATAGGGATGTTTAGTGGTTTATAGGATTAATTTTCGTAGTTTGATAAATAATCAGTCTAAAATCCATTTAGACATGAATGTGGTCAAAAAGGAGTGTCTACATTATTCTATAAATTACATTAGCATGTTCACGATCAAAAGAAATACCTTGCTTGGTTAATATGCACAATAAGCTTAACTTATATGATGTTAAATATGTTTTTATTTAGGTTAAGAGAGATGCCATACTTTTTACAACTTTAAAATATATTTTGTAAGTCATGGACATCATTAGATCTGCATTTTGAGAAAAATAGTTAATTCATCCATATAGATAATTATGTATTTATTGATCAAACCCTCAAAGTAAAATTCCATGGCTCTATGAAAAATTTCCTCTACATTGATAGACTAAATACATCCTTTTTTAATAAAATATTCCCTACTTCATTGTGAACATAATTTTCACTTTATCTTCAGGGTTACTAAGAATTGGTTATAACCTATGAATCCATCCAAGAAGGACATCATCTAAGATATACTTACCATCTGAATCACTTCATCTAAGGAGGGTAGGTGATAATTGTATTTATCAAAGGCTTAGTTTAGGGTCTTTATGGGAGATTAAACTTATTTGGTTCATTCTTATAGTCCATTAGGATTATCCTAAGTCTTGTTTGTGTGTAAATTTATTGTATTTATAAATGAATTTTATCCTAACCTTTTGATATGTCACTCACCTATCTTGTCTACTTGTTGGACTGACAATCTACTTGCACAAGTAACCCTTCCCCCCACATGTCACACACATCATCCCCACTTGTAAGAGAATTAGGGACACTTGCAATATATGTTGAATATTACTCATGTAACTCAATTTTTAATCTCTTTTTGGTAATAAATGCTTTTAAATTTTTGAGATAGACTATTTTTTTAGTCATGATACTTGTACATTTTCTTTACTAAATAAACAATTACATTGTTTTACTTATTTTGTGTTTTCATTTCAAATCTATTTCTTGAAAAATGTGGCTTTGAAAGTTAGATGATGTATTGATTAATACTCTTTAGCAGTATTCTTAAATATAATGAAATTGGTGCTCTCAATTGTCAACTTAAATGTCAAAGTAATACCATTCTTTTATTGAAAAAATTGCACAAAAAAAAAATTAAAATTCAAACACTTATTGACTCTCTTACCAATAAATTAATGTATTTTGAACATTCACAAACATATAATGTTTTTTTTCCTCCTAAGTAGTTTATTTGACATGATGTTTCTAACCTTGGTTTATATATTATGCATTCTATGAGTTATTTTGGTGGTGTTATTGGTAAGTGTGAAAATAGTATGATTGAACCCTATTTACTTAAATCTAATGAAAATTATAAAGGTCATTGGTTTTAATGCTTCTACCACTTTTAATTCAATTTTAAATTCTATTATCCTCTACATCAAAGGAATTATCATGCAACTTAATTTGATTATATTACTTTTAATGCTCATGTTATGGGAAAAATTGCTAAACCTTGTGCACATTATGGAAAACATGGTAATTACATATCTAAATGTTTGAAATTATACCTATTGATGAGTGATTTAAACACACCAATCTCATAACGTGGTAGCCTCTAACATTTTAGGATCTCAATATATGTGAACTCCAATCTAGGGCACAAGTTATAGGTATGTGATCTTAACAACCTATTGATGGAATAACTGGGTAGGACATGTAGGTTATTGATAAGGTTTTTGGATAGAGGGGTGGTCTATTAAAAAGGGAAGTGAAAATTTATATGATTTTTATGGATGGTTGTTTGTTAATCTAGAGTGGGTAGGTCTACAAAACAAACTCAAAAAGGAGGAAAGGGTAAGGTAGAAAACATAGGTTATGTAGTCTTTAAGAATCACTTCTTTGACTAGTTTCTAAGTATACAAGTGCTTTCAAAACCAATGACTATTGCTATCACCTATTGTACACACACAGTTAGACATGGATAAGAAGTCTAAGGGGATATTGATATAGGAAACTCATAAGCCTTAGTCGACAGATTGCTCCCTTTATAGTAGTTTTTCCACACTCTTAATTAAGAGATTATGGATTTGGATAATGAGGTATCTGAGGCAATTATTACACAATCAAAGAAAACTATATCAAATAAAATCACTTATACACACTCAAAATTTTGAATCAATCAACATAACTATCTTAACCAATGTAGTTTACCAATCATTACATAGTTGTTACACATCTAATACTAGCATATTAATCACGATAACCAAGAACCCATTCATAACTATTACACACTAAGGATTATTCATTAAACCAAATAAATAAAATCTAATTACAAAACTATTGGAAAGAAAATACACAAACACATGAGTGGATAATCAAAATTAATTTGCTCCTGTATATTGAAAATTATCTAACAAATCCAAAGTATGGATTACAACTATTTAAATAGACTTGGGAAAAGGGTCACCTCATCCTCCAAGTTCATGAAAAATTAATTACATGTCATAGTTAGAAATTGAGTTCTAATTATGTTCAAAACTATATAGAGTTTATTTCTAAGTTGTTAAACAGGTTAAGTTAGCCTTTATAAAAACCATCCAACATGTGCATGTATTCAAAGATAAATAGGTAACTTTATAATATGTCTTAAACTTATAAGAAAAATAAAAATATATAAAATACATGTGTGCCACTAAAAAAAATTTCATGCAAGAATCTTTAGCCTTTCAAGGCTATGTTATGATTTGAATAGCTATATGGATGTTTACAAACATAGTGGATATGGTCATCAACATGGAAACTATTGTTGTTGATGTGGCACTATAAGTAACAACATGAGCTTTCTTCTTCTTCAATTTAATATCTTACTAGCATTAGTGAGAAGCATTATGTTGTCAAATAATATCTAAGTTCAATATAGGCTATCTATGTATTCTATCAACTTGGCCCAGGAGCTTTACATGTTTTGCTTTGGTCATCTAAAAGTTGATATTGAAAATTTCAACTTTAGTGACCTTTTTCATGGCAAACATTAGTTTATCCTCTATTTCTTCCAAGGGTAACCCCTACATACTTTGATTGATGTTATTTGTAGCCTCATGAATGAGTTGATCAAAATTGATCTTACTAATCAACTTCCCTATAGTGTCTTTTACCTTAGGTAATTTCAAATAATTAAAATTTTAAATAATTAGATCCTCATGCTCTTGGTACTTTGGGAGTAAATCTATAGATACCATAAACCATTCTTGAGCCTCTTACATCTTAATAACCACCAAATTCAGGGCATTGGATGCCTCTAGTGGTATCATAAGAACCAAGTAGCTATAAGCCTTATTGCCTATATAAATAATCAACATATTTAATTTATTTCCATCACTCTTAAAATAATTAAATAATTCTTGAGTTTTTATAACATGTGGGGTTACTTTAGCCCACATGAATTATAGATATGCTAAATAATTATAGCATTTCAAGGTTGCTTCTTGCAGTTCAGCCTCAATGCTAGCTGGTACATGCATAATCTTTTATTATTCTTTCAATTGTTCCATCTTAGCCTCTAGTTCTTGTCTACACATCTCTGTGCCCTCATGGATTTCCACCATGGAATCGTTTTAAGCCTTGGGAAAATATCTAAAGTCTTAAACATAGGGGGAATTCCATAATTACATATTTTATATTTTGGTGAGGGATAGAACCTCTTGCCTCTCATAATAAATTAGTTCCCTACCTGCATCATCTTCTATATTCATCTTCTTTACCCTCTAAATACCTATAGAGGTTTTTTCAAACAAGGTGGTAATAGAGGGGAGCTCTAAGATTTTGAAACTAGGCTTGTGTGAATTCTTAAACCTTTAGTCCACATCCCAGGGAGGAAGTGTCAATTGGTTAACATATGTTTCCTATGAGGTTATAACTCCAACCTCTTATTTAACCTCCTCAAGTATCTATTACTTCTTTGATGCTTTAACAATGGTATTAGGAAAGGAGGGATAGATAATTTTAGACCAATCCACTCCTCCAAACATGGGGAGTGGATGGAATATGACTATTTGTGTTTTCACCCTTTTACCCTTGACTAAACTAGTGATAATGTGTTTTTATGATAGAGTGAAGGATGACATGTGTAGTGTGATTTGGGTGGATTAGACATGGAGCTATGGGGTGGCCATGAATGTTTCCACCTTCCTATACTCTATCTTCTTTTTCATTGAACTAATAGTGGTAGTGATAAAAGGAATAGAAATATAGACCATGATGGATGTGGATGGCATGGAAATGGAAAATGGATCAATAGTGGTGGATGAAGGAATAGTAGAAACATCTTTCTCAACCTTTGGGGTGAGTAAGTGATAATGTAAGAAATAATTAGTGATGAATGGATCATCAGAGGTGGAAGTGGTAAATTCCACCTTTGGGGTTCCCAAAATAGAATAAATAGACACAACACCAAAAATAGGAATAGAAATAGACAATAAATAAGTGGCTCAAGAACCTAGGTACCTATGGTGTCCTTTACATTCAATGATTTTCCTCTGTCATCTTTAATTCTCAATTCCTTAACCACTTATAGTTTTTATTCCTCATCATAATCTTCTCCTTTTCACTCCATGTCAATTTTTTCATCCTTTCTTCCTTATTGGGACACTATAGTAGGCTTTTAGATTGTTCAACTATAAGACTTTGGGCATCACCTTGGGCTTGGTAGTAGCAAAATTGAATATTTGTATTTAAATTGCTAGAAAATCCTTAATGAATAGTCACTCAAAGGGAGATATATTACCATCCAAATAAAATACATCTATAAAATTAATGATATCTCATAATTTTGAATAATTTTTATACCTATTGTCATAAATGGAGACATGAAATACTGTATCCATAAACTCTATTGAACCATTAATCAAGAATGTTAATGGTAGTACTACTCCCTTGAATGGATTAGATGAAGATGTCATTGATCCTTACATATAATTATGCATGATTATAGTCTTATCTATGTGTTATACATACTCTATGAACAATTCTTGCTTTCACTTATCATTGGTTTTACTCATAACACTCTCATAGGTACAAAGGTCTTTTGTCATGTAGAATAGCAGTAGAATTTGAGTACAAGTTTGTTTATAAGAAATGAAGGCTTCAATGGATGTACATTGCATATTTAACTTTTAGAATTGAATTCTAGTTCATGTGATATAAATTTCCAACATTCATGTGTTTTATATTTTATAAATAGTTCAAATTTTGTTACTTATAGTTGGTGGGTGACTTTAGCAAACTATCAGGAAGTATTTTGGCTTTTATTTAGCTAAGTATACCAAGTATTTTGGCATTAAATAATTAGTTATTTAGGCTTTGTGTTGGGATAAATATTTATAAAAGGACCTAAAAAAACCTCAAAGACCTAATCTCTTTAGAAAAAATGTTTGAACAAAAAGTACAAAGTGTGTATACAAATATTTATGATTCATCAGACAAAATATCTAGTGCAAAAAAATTCTAAAGACCTAATCTCATTAGATAAAATGTTCAAACAGAAAGCCCAAATGAAAATTTTAAAGTGTATATATAAATATTTATGAGCTATTGGACAAAATATTTGGTTGTAAAAAATTTGAATACCTAAAACTTTTGATAATAGATAGGTTATTTCAGGATAATTGTTTTAGACAAAATGTTTAATGCCAAAAATCCCAAAAACCAAATCTATTTTAAATAAAAGATATGAAGACCAAAAAACTCGTGTTGAATAGAATCTCAAATGAACAAGTTCTAATGAATAAATGCCAAAAAGGTTTCTATAAAAATAACCAAAATTAAAACCCCAAAAACCAAACTTGTTGGACAAAATGTTTGAACAAAATGCCCAAACAAAACCCTTGATGAATAACTCTCTAAACAAATTCATGTAAATAAACTAAGTCCCAAAAACTTGCATAATTAAAAGATCCTAAGAAGGTATTAATAGAGTTAGTCCATAAAATACATAATACCATGCTAGATTTTTCTAAATATAAAGATTAAGGATCAATCCACTCAAGAAATTATATAAACATATAAAAGAAAGGCTTAATGGACAAGGCTAGAATCTAAAAAATGTGGGTCTCCATTTCTTCAATAATAAAATGGGGATGTTGGGTACAACAAATGGTGACTTAGATGGAGAATACTCTTGATTATTCAAGAACCTATAGCTTTGGTTAGTCATCTCAAATCAAACATGAACTATGACATAAAAAATTACTAAAATTAGAAATAACAAAGAGATTCCTAATCAGATTCACACTACATACTTTCCTTCTTACCCATGGATATGTGTATGTTAAACATGAAGTTCATTTAACCCTTGTGATTATTTTTTAAAAGGCTTGATGTAGATGTAGGTTTCAGTCTGGTTTTTGTTATAGCTCAAAAAACAAGAGAAGAACAGGGATTGATCTATTACCATCCATGCATCCATAATTCTGACAAAGATACCTTGGGCTCCCTATCTTCCTCTTCTTTCATTTTCTTAATCATGATGCATGGTAAATTGACCTTATTTCATCATGTGATCCTTTTGATTTTATTTATATATTCTTTTATCTTGAGTTCTCTTTTCAACCCATTATTTGTTCTGTTAATTTATTTTTATTTTGTTTGAATATAAAGAGGAGAGTTGTAACCCTAGTGAGTTGTTATAGTTATAAATAAAATCATTACTAAAGCATCCCTACCAACTACATCTGTACCAAAAATTATCAATTTGAATAATTATTTAATGTAATAAGTGTACTTGATCCAATGGAATAATAAAACTTTCTAAATTCATTTAAATTACTTTGAGATTAACTTCTATATACTTGGTAAAAGTATTCAATTGTGACACAATTAGAATGGTTCATGATTACATACCTACATCTTGAAGACTATAAACATTTAAATATACCCAATTTGTGAACATGTCCCAAGTTGTGATTTCCTTTTTAGTTTTCCCTTTTTTCTATAAGTATATTTAAGAATAATATAAGGGTTCAACTGGTTTGAATTATCTTGGTCACATCAAAGCAAAAAAAATTTAGATTGTCATAGGAAGAAACAAAACAACTAATATAGAAAGCATTGAAAACTAGCCTAAGATAGTAAGAAGTTAATCTAGGAAAGGATGAAATTTAATATACGAAAGAAAGAAATATAATCTAAGAAAGTAGGAAATCTAATAAAATCTTACCTATACCATGTTCTTTCATAAATCAGTGGTATCCTCAGATGGTATAACCATGAAGTAATGCTTCATAAACTACTTGTTGACTAGATATGTGAGTCCACTGCCATGCAAGTCCTTTAGACAGATGCATTATTACCCAATATCTTTGAAATATGATATGGTCCAATCTATAGTGGGTAAAATTTGTCATGTTATCCTTTATTTTCATGGTATTTATCACAAAGAAGCATGAGATCTGAGATCCTAAATGATTTAACCTCTTCTATTTTATCAAACCACCTCTTGACTATGTCATGGTGTTTGTTAAAGGTTTGTAAGACTTCTGTCCTTAAATATTCCATTTCTATTTTGTCCAATATTCAAAACTCTACTTTATCACTCGGTTCCATGTAATTATACATGAAATTATAATTTGGTAGCTTCAACATAATTGGGAATACTAGATTGCATCCATACACCAATAGATAGGGTGAAGATTTAAGGGCTTGGTTGTATCCATTTTGTTCTATCCAAAGAGCATACTTTAATGGATTATGCCTATCCCTAGGCTTATCCCTAGCTAATTTCTTAATTATATATATCATGTTCTTATTTATTGATTATACCAGCCCATTTCCCTAAGGATAATGGTTAAAAGATGCCTTAATAGTGATCTAGTTGTCATGTGCCTATTTAGTGAATTCTATTGATATAAAAGTTGGTCAATTATCACAAACTAGATAAATATGAGTATTGAATCTAGTTTTGATGTGTTCATTCACAAATTTAATCACATAATGTGATCTATAATTCTTTGTGGCTATGGATTCAGTCCATCTAGTCTAATTTTCTATAGCAGTGAGTATAAATTTATGGACTAATGAAGAATTTGGGTTAATGACACGAACGAAGTACAAACCCCTTTAGGAAAATGGCCTTCCTTCAACAATAGGTTGTAATGGAATTGATGCATGTACTTCTATCTCAGATAAATATTGTCATTCATGGCATGTTCTCATATGAGTAGGAGCATCTTAAAAAAATAGTGGCTAGTAATAGCCCATTCTTCAGATTTTATGGGCCAAGGTATTCCTAGATGGGTGACTACTACCTATATTATGATGTAAGTCCCCAAGAATCTATGTAGTCTCCTTCATAAATACACACCTAAGATAAATACCTTCATAGTTTATTATATAGAGGACTCCCTTCTTGATCATGCTTTGAGCCTCAAATGTCCCCTCCATTCACTATTGAGTTTTTGGGAACAAGTTCTTGTAAGCAAATATTGTATTATATTAGTATACCACTCTCCTTAGATACTTGTGTTTCACATACCTCTTAATTACTAATCCATGGATTTAGTTCAATCATTATTTGAATGATGCCTTAACCTTGAATGATCTTTATAGGCTTGATTTCTATATCAAATTCTGGTAGTTTAACCATCCATTTTACTCTATGTTCTCCTAATTCATTCTTTGATAAGGTGAGTTTGATAGTAGGATTATACACTATGGAAATATTCTTATTCCTCAAGATATAGTGTCAAAATTTCTTCATTTCTTTAACAAGATCAAATATTTTCTTATCAATCATGGAGTACCTAAGTTCTACATCCTTCATATTTATGCTCATAAACAAAATTGGATGCTCAGTCTCATCTTTTTTCTGTGTTATGATAATAGTAATTATATGCTATAAATTAAATGAGTACAAGTAGAAATCCTTTGTGAAATATTGAATAATTAGTACTAGGGCCTAATATATTACATCTTTAATGTCTTGGAAAGATTTTCAAGCCTCAACTATCCATTCTATTTTGGAATCCTACTTGAGCATTACATTTAAGGGCCTAACAATCTATGCAAATCATGAGATAAACTTTCTTATGAATTTGATCTTCCCAAAGAATGTCTTGAGATGCTTATTGTTATTTGGTGGTGAAATCTTATAGATTCCTTCAATTATATTTGGATTGATGATGATCCCATATTTGGTGATGATGTGCCCTAAGATCTTTCCTTACTCCAAATATACTTTTCTTTAAGTTTAGTGAAATACTAAACCTTATACATCTCTCAAAGATTGACTGGAGGTGGCCTACATGGTCATCCATGTTATTTAAAAACATAGTAAGATCATCCATATAGATGATTATGCATTTTAATTTTAATCCTTTGAATGCATGATCCATGGCTCTCTAAAAGGTAATTTATACATTTATTAGGCCAAACAACATCCTCTTGTATGCATAAATTCCCCACTTCATAGTAAATTCATTTTTCATCCTATCTTCTAATTGTACTAGTACTTGATTATAGCCTAAAAATCCATCCAATAAGGACATAATTTTCAAACCACTTACTATTTATATCACTTCATCCAAAGAAGGCAAGGGATAGTTATCTTTTTCAAAAGTTTTATTCAATTTCCTAAAATCAACACATAATCTGATCTCACTATTCTTCTTTCTGACTAGAACCAAATTGCCCACCTGAGTAGAATGTCTGATTGGGAAGACTTTTCTTAAACTTAGTAGCTTTTCCACTTCTCTTTTAATGAGAGGCTCTAAATTAGGATTAGTTAGTCTCTACCTCTATCTGAATAGTTTATGGTCTAGTTTTAGAGTAATTATATGAGTGATGACCTAAGGGTCATAAACCTTCAAATATTCCTAAGTCCAAGAAATTACACCTCTATATCGAGTGATTAAATCCTTCACTCATTGTCTTTCTTCTAGGGTACAGTTGAGGCCAATGTTAATGTAACATGTGTTATATTCATCTCCTAGATTTTCCTTTTTTATTTTAGATTCATTAACCTTGGGTTGCTTAAGTTGTTGAGCTTGAGGATCTATGTCAAATGGTCTTTCTAAGGAGACCAACCTAGCTAGAATGTGATTCTCTTTGAGCTGGAGAATACCTTCCTTGTCTGACTCTTATTGATAGAGATGATTAAATTCCTTATCATTGATGATTTGGGACTCAAATTCCCTTTGATTAGTTATAAATTAAATAATATGTTAGTCATCATCAAAGACTTTGAAATTTTCTATATTATCAGGAACGAAAGGATAAGGCACTACTTCAATAGATAATATATTTACCTTAAATCTTGAAGAGGATATAAATTAGTATTAATATTAGATAGTGAATTTGTAACTTGATTCTACTCTTTGGGAATGGATACAATGTTGAAATATTCAAATCTCTTAATTAGGTCTCATGCTCTATGTTTGTACCTTCTTATATAAGATACCTTGCACTGATATTTTTTTTAACCTAGTTATTACTAGCTCAGAGTCACCAAATACTAACACCTACTTCACATTATTCTTAAGTGTAAATTGTAATCCCAACATTAGATATTTATACTCATTCTTATTATTAGTGCATGGGTATTTCAATCTATATGATGCCAAGAACATCCTTCCTTATAGATCAATCATTTTGATTCCTATGCTTGATCCTTGCTTGGATCTAGCACCATCAAAGTGAAAAGTATATATCTGATTAGAACCATTAGATTTTAGATCTTGTACTTGATTATACATAGTGAAAGTTTAAATACCAAGGTTAGGGGATTCATACTTTACCTCTTCATTCTAGACATTATACTTTTTATAGGATAATTCATCCTTGATTCCTTATCGATCCAGATTTGATTTACAATGCCTCTCCATGGTAGCTAGATGTGACAAAAGTTTATATAAAGATATCCATTAAGAATTTTGGACCAATCCCTACTCAAAAAAAATATGTAGCCTTTAGGTATTACTACCATGATGATATCAATGGTCATCTAGATTCATGGTTTAGATGTTACTTGAATATGTATATTTAGCAATTCTCCAACTACTGGTACCACTATTTTATCTAGTTGTGAAAATATTTTCTTTCAAGGGATTAGAGTTAGACCAATATTTTGACATATAAAATTAGGCATAATATTTGTAAAGGCTCCATAATTAACTAAATATTTATGAATATTCTTACCAAATGCTTTGATATTCAATAAAAAGGGTGTAACTTCTAGGTTACTTTTATAAATAACATTAGCATCAATAGATTTTTATTTATCTATATATTATTTGGTTCTTGCCATAAGGGCCTTCCTAATATTAGACTTCCATAAAATATCCTTTTATTCAGTGATTTGAGCTAACTCATGAATATTTATATTTACTTTGATCTTCTTCATGTCTTCAATAATGTTGTATCCTCCTTTTCTATGTTCTTCCTTATTTTGAGGCTAATCATTCCCTTTTAGAAGAGGTGGATTGTTGCCAAATTTAGGATTAGGTGTAATTTCTTTGATATTTAAAGGGATAAGCACTGTGAATGGTTGCTTATTCCTTGGATTATAACCACCTCTTTAGAACTACTAGAAAGTGTAAACCTCATCAGTGTTGTCCTCTTGTATATTATCATCTTCACTTAAAAAGGGGAATTCATGAGTCTCAAAGAAAATGGAAGTTATTTAAAAACTAGGATATTAGTGGGACTATAGTGGATTATGAATTTATTCCTATCTTATTACTTCCCTTTTATATATTTCAAATGCTACACAAAATTCCACGTAATCAAGATCATCATACTTAGAAGTATTATGAAGTCTGCACTAATTACGTAGAGTTATTTCTATCATATTAATCTCTAGAAGTTTTTAAGGCTGATCCATATTGTTTAAAGGCCTATTAAAGGGTCTATTTTATATTTTTAATCCAAAATTATGATTACCAATTAGGACATTAGCATCACCCATCCTTCTTTGCATAGTGAGGAATTCATTACTCATATTTTGGACCATTTTCTAAATATAATCTAGCTCCACCTTTTTAGATTTAGTCCCTTGTCTAAAAATAGTAAAATATGTGTCCAATTGTTTATTTTATTGATAACCAATTCCTTTTTTATGATTTTTAAATAAGCTATAGTTTAGTTGTGTTTCCTATGTCAGCAGAGGCAGTGTATAGAGTTGGTTCTAATTGAACATAGGAACACTATGCTTTACATGCAAAACTAAATTCAACATTGGGAATCTATTGTTGAAGTTAGGTATTCCAACCACATTAGGATTGATCTACCCATCAATGTTGATGGCCTCTTTGTATGCCAATGCTAAGGTTTTGGTAGTAGATTCTCTTCTTAGGAATACTATAGTGATTGGGTCTAGAGCATTATTTTACATCTCTAGTTCTAATGTTGATTTTGGTTTATACCTTGGGCTTAACCATGTGTAAGTATTTTCAAACCTTTAATTTATATCATGGACTATTTGATTAGATTCCCTCTTCATGCTGGTAAGTGATGATATATCAAACTAGAACTTATGACATATCCAAATTATGCAAGAAAAAATCCTTGACATGTATCCCAAGAAGTGATGGAATTTTTGGTTAGATTAAAATATAAATCATAATTAACATCCATTAGTGTAAAAGGGAATAATATGCATGAAACATCCTCATTGATAACATTCATTAACCTTAAAACAATTTTAAAAGACTTAATATGTTCCTCTACTGTCCCTGATCCTAAAGGAGAGAAAAATGGAAGGTACCTTTTAATATTTCTTGGTAAATCATGAAAATCACTAGGGATGGCAATGTAAAATCAAACTAACCAAGGTGGTTGAGCCGTTGGATGATTTATAGGCAAAAGGCTCCTTATTTGAGAATGATTCCTAGGTTTGTTAGGGATAGTTGTACAACTCTGGGTCTCATATGATTTAATAAGGGTGATACTAGAAGAGTAGCCTATGAATTAGATTTGGTCACTCTCTTGGGTGAATTAAATGACACTTTATGTATAAAATAACCTCTTTAATTAAAGTTACTCACCCTCCTTCTTGCATTAGAAATAGTATGTTGATGGGGCTTTTAACCACACCAATCTCATAACAAGGTAGCATCTAACATTTGAGGATCTCAATGGTTATGAACTCCACTCCAGGGCATGAGTTGTAGGTATATAGTATTAATAACCTATTGATGGAATAATAGGTAGGGTATTCAAGTTGTTGATAAGGTTTTTAAATAGAGGGGTGGTATCTTAAAAATGGAATAATATATATGATTCAGATGGATGGTTTGTTTTTGATCTAGAGTGGGTAGGTCTCAAAAATATACTCAAAAAGGACAAAAGGGTAAGGCTAAAAAGATAGGTTCTATGGTCTTCAAGATTCACTTTCCTAGCTTGTTCCTAAGTGGATAGGTGATTTCAAAACCTATGCCTATTTTTAGTAGCTATTTCACACACATAGTCATACATGGATAATAAATTTAAGGGGATACTAATATAAGAAACTCACAAGACTCAATCAAATATTTCTCCTTTAAGAGTAGTTGTTGCACACCCTTAATAAAGAGATTATGTCTCAGGCTAATGAGGTATCTAAGGTAGCTATTTCACACTCACAAAAAACTTTATCAAGTGAAAGCACTTATACACACTCAAATTTATGAATCAATCAACTTATTTGTCCTAACCAATGTATTTACCAATCATTCAATAACTGTTACACATCTAAGACTAGCATATTAATCAAGGTAACTAAGAACCCATTAGTAGATGTTACATTCTAAGGATTATTAAATCATACAACCAAAGAAATCAAATATAATTATAAAAATAGTGTAAATAAAATAGGCAAACACATGAGTGGAAAACCAAAATTAATTTACTCATATATATTGAAAATTATCTAAAAAATCTAAAATGTGGATTACAATTGTTTAAATAGACCTAGGGAAGGGTTCACCTCATCCTCCAAGTTCATTTAAAATTTTTTACATGTCATAGTTATAACTTGAGTTCTAACTATGGTAGAAACCCTATAGAATCTATATCTAAGTTTTTAAATAGTCTAAGTTAGCCTTTAAAAAACCATGTAATATGTGCATTTATACAAAGATCAATATGAAACTTTATAATATGAATCAAACTTAAAATAAAATTACAAATATATAAAATATATATGTTATACTAAAAAAAAATTCATGCAAGAATATTTATCCTTTCAATACTATGTTATCATCTGAATCGCTATATGAACCTTTATCGATGTAATGACTATGGTGATCAACATAGAAACTATTGTTGTTGATGTGGCACTAGAAGTAAAAACTTGATATTTCTTCTTCTTCTTTTTAATCTCCTACCATAATTTGTGATAAGAATCATTCTATTGAAAAATAAACTATAAGTCTAATATAGACATCCTATGTATTCTATCAACTTGTCATAGGCTCTTTGCATGCTCTACTTTGGTTACCTAGAAGTTGATCTTAAAAATTTCAACTTCAATGACCTTATTCTTGGTGAAGCTTAGTTAAACCTCTATGTCCTCTAATGTCAACCCTTGTGGAATTTGTTTGAAGTTATTTGTAGCCTCCTGAATTAGTTGATTAAAGTTGATCTTACTGATCAAATTCCATGTAGTGCCTTTTACCTTGGATAATTTCAAATCATTCCAAATTTGAAGAATTAGAGCCTTGTTCTCTTGGTATTTGGGAAGTAAATACCCAACTAATATCAACCATTCTCAAGCCTCTTTTATCCTAATAACCACTAGCTTGAGGGCATTGGATGCCTCTAGTTTTGTGATAATATCCAAGTGTTTATAATCCATATTTCCTATATAAACAATCACCATATTTAATTTATTACAACACTCTCTAAAGATTTAAATAATTCCCAAGTTTTAATAACATGTGGGGCTAATTTATCTTGCATTAATTCTAGAGATTCCAAATAATTGTAGCATTTTAAGACTATTTTTTGTGCTTTAACCTCAATGCCAGCTAGTATGTGCATAGTCATATGTTGTTCCTTTAATTTTTATATCTCAACCTCTAATTCTTGTCTAACAATTTTTGTGACCTCATGGATTACCACCATGGCATCATTTTTATCTTTATTTAAATATCTAAAGTATTCAATATGGAAGGATTACCCTAATTGCCTATTTTACCTCTTGGTGAAGGAGAAAACCTCTTGCCTCTCCTAGAAAAATAGTTCCCTACCTATATCATCTTCTAGTTTCCTCTTCTTCACCATCTAAATACTTATAAATTGTTTGTCAAATAAGGTGGTAAAATAGGGGAGCTATGTTATTTTTAATTTGGGCATGTGTGAAGTCTTAGACCTTAAGTCCATGGCCTAGGTAGGAAGTGTCAATTGGTTAACATCTATTTCTTGTGAGGTTGTAACTACAACTTCTTCTTCAGCCTCCTTGGCTATGTATTTCTTCTTGGATACTTTAAAAATGGTTTTAGGCAAGGAGGGATAGATCAACATATACTAATCCACTCCTTCAAACTATAGGAATGGATGGACTATGACTATTTATGTTTTTTCCTTTTTTCCCTTACCTAATCTAGTGATAATGGCTTCTTGTGATGGAGTGGTGGATGGCATGGGGAGTGTGATTTAGGTGGATTAGACATGGAAATGTGGGGTGTCCATGTATATTTCCACCTTCCTATATGAATTCTTCCTTTTCATTAATCTAATAGTGGTAGACCCAAAGGAATAGAAGCAAAGGATAAGATGGATGTGGATGGCATGGGAATGGAAAATAGATCAATGGTGTTGGATAAATAAATAGTAGAAACATCCTTCTCAACCTTTGGGGTGAGTAAGGAGTAATGAAAGAGATAAGTAGTGGTGAATGGAACATCAGAGGTGGAAGTGGTAACTTCCACCTTTGGGGTTCTCAAAATAGAATAAATAGACATAACACCAAAAATAGGAGCAAAATCATACAATAAAGAAGTGGTCTCAAGAAATTGGGTACTTTTGGTGTCCTCCAAATCTGATGTTTTTCCTTTGTCAAATTCAAGGCTCAATGCCTATCCACTTCTAGTTTTTATTCCTCATCATAATATTTTCCTTCTCCCTCCATGTAAACTATTTCCTCCTCTCCTACTTGTTAGGATAATGTAGGCAAGCTTTGAGATTATTTAATTATAGGACTGCATGTGGGAGTCTTGGGCTTCATCTTGTATAAAATGGTGTTCTTTGGTTGTGAGGAGGATCCTTACTAGACTGAGGTATCTACTTCATCTATTGTTACCCCTATGGATGTAGGATCTTTTACCTTGGAATTAGCTATAGGTATCTAAGATGTACTAGTAATTAGTTGTCCATGTACTTACTCTTCCTCATTAGAGAATTCCAAATTTATGGGGTCTCCTTGAGCTCCCCTAGGGTTAGCTTTATATACTCATGGATCCTTCTTATTATACTTTTGGTTAACAGGGAGTCCCTATGATAAATTTCCTTACTCCTTTAATTACTATGTGGACTATCCCTTCCAAAAGTCTAAATGTGTCCATCCTACACAAAGTAGAATTATTCCATCCATTTATCTTACATAAATTGAAGATTCTTTTTGGATCACCCTCAAGTGATCTTCCTTCGAACTAGTAATTCTAGATCTCTGCAATACTTCCTCTTCATTTTTTGCATTCATGAACAACAATTCTTAAGGATAATGCTTGTGATTGTAAATAATATTAAATCCATGTATGTGATTTTGGATAGCTCCATAGGGATACCAATCCCTCTATAGAATAATGGGTAAATTATATCTCTTCCTCTTACCCCTGACATCTCCAAAGTGTTTCCTCATGGTATATATCATTCTACCAATAACTATGTGGTTGCTAAAGAAAGTGATTTTATTTATTTTGGTTAGGTCCTCCTCTATGCTCTACCATAGATGCAAAGTAATTTATTGCTCATCAAACATGTCAAATACATACTTTGGAAGGCATAGGGGATGAACCCTATTTCCATAGATCATAATGATAGTGTAATCTGGATATAGAAAGTAGTCACCTGTTGTAAATAATGTCTTAACAATGTTGGATATAACCTTGAGCTTTGGTGAACCATGTATAGATTACCAAACTTGAGGATAAACCTCCTTGGAAGTCTTGACCATATTCTTAGTGTAGGCATAAATGTTCATAAATTGAAAGTGATCACAAATTCTATTTTTTATACAATTAGTGGTTGGGATCCATAGCTCATCGAGGAATTTGTAGATAGTTCCCATAATAACATCCAACAAATTTGGCATCATATAAAAGTGGCCTATAAGAGTGGGGAAATTTTTATTTTGGATGATCTACTCTCTCAAATGAAAACTAGAAATCTCCCACAATACAAATGTGGCATCATTGGTTAACATCATGTGTAATAGCAACACCTAGTCCAAGTGGAAAAAATATATATTGGGCATGTCATAAAGTCTATTAAGTAGTGCCATGCTTATTTGTATCCCCATCTTAAACTTGTTAATAGGAGTGGGAACCTTGGGAAACTTACCTTTGAATGTAATTGTGTCATTCAAAAGGAGCCATGAAGACAACACATTTTCCATTATATTATCTTGATTCCATTAAACTAATTTATGCTTGTTGAAATAAGCATCTAGTGTGGGTATTGATAAGTACCTTTGGAAATCATCTCTTGTGATGCATGTTATGGCCATTATATTGATAATATGATGCATTAAAACATATTTCATGACCTTTCCTATAAATTAAAAGTCATGAAGGAGGTCAATGCATGACATTACCTTGGGCTTGGCAGTAGCAAAATGCAATCCTTATCTTTTAATTACTATAAAACCCTAGATGAATAGTCACTTAAAGGGAGATATATTACCATCCAATGAAAATACATCCATAGAATCAACTACATCCCATAATTCTAAATAATTTACATACCTATTGTCACAAATGGATACATCAAATTCTATATCCATAAAATCTATTGAATCCTTAATCAAGAATGGTGATGGCATCACTACTCCCCTAAATGGCCTAGATGAAAATGCCATTGTTCTTTACATGCAATTAGGTGTGCATACAATATTCTCTATGTGCTCTTCATTCTCTATGAATAATTATTGCTTGCACTAGTCATTAGTTTTATTTAGAATACTCTCATAGGTAACTAGGGATTTTGTCACGTAAAATAGCAATAGAATTTGAGTGCAAGTTGATTTATAAGCAATGAAGGTTTTAATGGCTACACATCATGTATATAGATTTTAACATTTAATACTAGTTCATGTGATATAAATTCCCAATGTTCACCTATTTTGTATTTTTTTCACAGTTCAAATTTCATTAGTTCTAGTTGGTGGGTGACTTTAGCAAACTATCAAGAAGTCTTTTAGCATTCAAGAATCGGGTATTCAAGTTTTGTGATTGGAACGGTCTTTAAAAAAGATACAAATAAAAACCCCAAATACCTTATCCCATTGGATAAAATGTTTGAATAAAATTCAAAAATGTATATATAAAGCTTTATGATCTGTTACACAAAATATTAATTGCAAAAATGTCAAAGACCTAATCGCATTGGACAAAATGTCTAAATAAAAAGTTTGAGGTGTTTATATAAATCTTTATGATCCATTAGATAAAATTTTCAGTGCAAAACTACTGAAGACCTAAAACTTCCATTAATAGATAATTTATTTTGGGATTATTATTTAGGATAAAATGTTTGATGCCAAAAATCTTGAAAACCAAATTTATTTGAAACAAAAGTGTTGAAGACTAAAAAAATCACACTGAATAAAATACCAAATGAACAAGTGTCAATGAAAAAATGCTAAATAAATTTCCAAATAAAAAACATGAAACAAAAAACTTGAAATCTAAACCTTTTAGATAAAATGTCTAAACAAAATGCTCAAAGAAAACCCTTAATGAATAAATCTTTGAATGAATTTTTATGAATAAACTATGTCTAGAAACATGTAGAGTTCAAAATTCCAAGAAGGTATTAATAGAGTTAGTCCCTAAAATATGTAATACCATGCTAGACTTTTCTAAATATGAATATTGAGGATCAATCTGCTCAAGAATTTACATAAACATATAAAATAAAGGATCAACAAACAAGGCTAGAATCTAAAAAAAATGGGTCTCCATTTCTTCAAGAAGAAAAGGGGGATGCTAGGTACAATAGTAACCATGAAAATATTGTGGTAAATCCACTCATGACACATTGTTTTGCTAGAAAATGACTAAATCTCCTACATCTAATGGTAAAATTTTTAGGACTCCTACAAATTATGGATCTTATATAAACGTTTATGTGTCTTCATGTGATTCTTTCTCTATTACTTCATGTCGTATATATTTTTCAAGTGACACATCTTATATATATCCATTTTGATAAAATCAAAATCTTGTATGCATTCCTTGCTTTTTTTGTAAAGGAAATTTTCTTTGATTATGTTAACTAGCTTTATTTTTGATACAAGATTTTGTATTTTGTGATTGAAATTGTCTTTTACTCCATTTTCCTTATTTTACATCTACATTTATTACAATATGTATGTATATTGTATTTGTTGGCATATTAGTTATTTAAATTGGAAGATTTGTGTTAACTTATTTGTTTTTTAGGGTCTCATAGATCATGTATCCTTATTTTTTTATCTTTATTCCATTTTGAATCGACTATATTGTCTAAAGAGGATTATTGAAGATTATTTATGATCCCACCTCATCCTTGTCACTTTTGGTGGCACCTTCTCTTCTTCTTTATTCTCTCAACTATTGTAATTCCTCTTGACAGAAATTTCTATTAAAGGTGTGTATTATATAATTTCTAATCTCTTCATTTATTGCAAAAGTATTTCTCCACTTTTTAAATATTAAATTAAGATTAAGGTGGATTATCAGAGATTAAACTTATTTGGGTCCTCCCTATAATCCTTTAGGCTTATCATAAGTACTGTTTATGTGTTCATTTATTGTATTTATAAATGCACTTTATCCTAGTCTTTTGAGGTTTCACTCACCTCTCTTTGCACTTTTTTGATTTGGATGTTACTTTCACAACTAAATCCTCCCCCACCATGTCACACATATCCTCCCCACTTGTAATAATATTAGGAATACTTGGCACACATGCTAAATCTTATACATGTAGCTCCATATTCCTTACATCTCTTTTTATTAAGCTCATCTCCTCATTCTTCATGTTTTAAAATCTCAATCTTGTTCTTGTTATGGAATCCTTGTGATTATATTTTTTCATAAGGCCATTATCTCTCTCATTCTTAGCTTCTTCTTGCTATGTGATTTGGATATTCATTATTTCAAGGCTTCTAATAATATTGTGGAGTTTTCTCTATTCGATAGTTTCCACACTTTTCAAATCTCTTATCTTAAATTTTTTTATTTTATCACTTTTCATGATAACATTATTCCTTTAAGATTCTTATTTATTATTTTCATCATTATGATTTTGATCTTTGGAAATAATTCCATGATTCCTTAAATTAGCACACAATCAAATTTATCAATTCTTTTTACAAATGGTAACTAGGTTAAAAACCCATGTGGAATGTTAGAATGTGAAGATAATCTTGGATGAGATAAGATTTTGAACCTATTCATGGTTAATGGGATCCAAAATTGGATTCATAGGTCATTGAATTTTCTTGAATGGTCTTTGAGTCTACTTGAACAAGATGGAGTGCATTATCACATTAGGGTCAAATTATTTGAGATATTTTTATATTCATGTGATGATATATTTATACCACATAAGTAATCTATTGAGTTGTTCCATTTAATTCAAGTTATATTTGGGAAAAATATGGATGACTTTAGGTTAGTTAAGTGATCCTAATTTAATGGTGAGTGACTACTAGTCAGTACCAGTTGGTCTCTCTAGTTTGTGTTCAAATTTATCTAGAATAAAAACTTTATCTAACAAGATAATGCCTTTTAGGATGCAATTTTATCTCAAGTTCATAACACCATTCTCATTTTATTCCTTAATAAAGAGGTCATCTCTATCTTTATTATCTATGATCTGATCACTAAAGAGACCATAGATAATTAATAAATCTAGTATATGGTGATCATCATCAAAAACCTAGAATATATCAATGTTTTCTAGGACTAATGAGTAGGGTATGAGATTTATAGAAAAGTGTTGTAGTTTTAATTAATCCAAAGGATGTATATTTATATCCAAAGTTGATAGAAAATATTTAACCTTTTTTAATTATCTTCGGTAGTAATGACATTGAATACATCAAAGGTCTCTATAAAGTCCCATGATCTATGTTTAAATGTTCTTAAGTAAGATACCTTACACTAGAACTTACTTCTGATTTGATTGACTAATAATTCATAAACCCTAAATTCCTTTAACTATTTGATGTTATTATTTAGGGATAACTTCAGACATAAGATCAAGGCTTTATAATCTATAAGGTTGTTTATGCATAAGAACTATAGCCTATAAGAATTTAAATGTCATTTCCTTATAGGTCAATTAACAAGATCCTAACACCATTTTTTTGGAACATGCCACATAAAATTGTATATATCACAAGCCTGATGAATGATAATTCTAAATCTAAACCAAAACTTTGAATCTTAAAGTACATAAAACACAAGTTGACATTTCCTTGAGAATCAATAAATCTTGAGCCTTAAAACTCTTTTGGGAGGATACTTCCATATTTTCAATCAATTATGCATAATTTATTAGGTTAAGGTGAATTTCATCATCTACATGACCCTCTTATTGATATATGGTGTTGAGACATGTCTAATATTTATCTACCTAAGCACGCACCATACCCTAAGGATCCCATTATCTATCTTCAACCTTACCTAGGTTGAATGAGTATATATGTTGGGCCATTACTTACAGTGACTATAGGATTTTATATTTATAATGATCAATGACCATGTGTAGCATTAAGTAAGACTTTTATCTTCTACCAAAGTGAAAACATAAGATGCTACTAGATAATTTTTAAGATATTTCTTATTTTTCAAGGTAGTCTAGAATTATGTATGGTAGCAATAGATGGGGCCCTATAATACATTCCACACTAATTATGGTATGATTTTTATATTACCAATAAGTGCTAATGAGTTGGATTTAAGCCTTTATCTCCTATGAGAGCCTTGGCATCAGCCCCTCACTAATGACATAATACATAATAGGGTATAAGTGGTCATAAATGTCCTTGATGTGATTCTATAAATGGTGAATTTAGAGTTTGTAAAACACTACAAGCACCAAAAAACCCATTGGTTCTCACATAGGTAGCATAGTGTGATTTAAGTCTAAGGTGGTACAAACAACATCCATGATGTAGGATATCATGTATAAATTACCTATGGCACATGCCTCATTCACTTGTTGAGTGAAGTTAAATGAAATTATTCTCCCAAAATAAGGGAATTCCTCTCCCTTCAAGATGATGTTAACGAAAGGAACCCATAAATTATTGACATGCATAATGTCACTTTCCCCATATAATTGATTCATTAACAACATATCAGTGCATACTCCTTGGAATGTCTTCACTGTGTAAACATAAATGTACTCCTTGTTGACCCATTTTTCTATGTCATTAACCTATTTATTGGTCATGGATGTCGTGACACTTTTCCAAGGAATCTATGAGATCTTTATCATAAGTGATTATGTATTCTATGAGGTTGTGATATTATATATGTATACATAGATATGTCCATAATTTTTAATTTGGTGTTGTATGAGTACATAATATCCATACTAACCTAGAAGATGGTAGTATATTACTAAAGAGGTCTACACATGAAAATAATTTTGTTTTGGTTATAAATTTATGTAGTTTTAAAGCTATGATAGTGAAACATTCATCTACATATTGGATATCACTATCATTAGCTTCATCATTAGAGTTTAACATTTTGATGCTATAATGTTTTTTCAAAATCTTGATGTAATGTTTAAATCAAGTTACGACTTGCAAGAATGTGGTGTCTCAAAACTTTGGCTCTATTTTGGGATTAAAAGTAGAAGTGACCATTGTTAGACTATGTAAGACTCTTTATGTATAATTCATTGAAGGATATTTTATGTACTTTGGGGTGAAATTAAGTAACAAATATCTTGATGATTGAGAAATGTAGGATTGATAATGCTAAACCATATTTCAATGTGACCTTATAGGGCTATGTGACATTATCAATAGTAATGGATCTAGTGAGCTCATATTACATAAAATAAAATTTGATTTGATGGTGTGATTATAAATTATACATTTCCTAATTTGTCATTAATTTTAAATTTTTAAAACAATCCCCATTTGGATTTGGTTTCTAGTGATGGGACTCCTCTAGCTATGAAATCCTAATTTCTCCTAGCAAAGTTAATAAATGTGAGAAGCATGGTAGGCACACATGTAGTTTATCCCTCATGTTGCTATGAACTTCCTTGGGTTTTTACACATTGTCACTTATAATTTGGTAGGATTAATAAGTAATATTCCAACTAGGCATTGTGGGGAGTTATTTTGTATAATATTTTTGATGGCATGAACTAGCCACTTAAGCATACAAAGTACATGTAGAACTTTATGATTAGATCAGGGGTCTATCATGTACCCTTTTTGGACTCCTTCAGGGCCATAAATATATTAATACTACTTGTGTGTATATAACTACACATATCCCTTTCTTATTCATTTAGGCCTTCTAAGGTTCTCATATCTTTGACACTCCTAGGTGCATAGACACACACTATGCCTCCTTGTTTTAGGCCTCTCAATGCTCTAACAAATCTAACACCTCTAGATCCTATAAAATAAATAAAAATATAGGTTAATTAAAAAGGCCATGAATTTAAATATATGATTACTTATTTACCCAAAAGATCTTTGGAGAATCCCAGCTTGGACTTTAGGACTGAGACTTAGTGAGATGCCTACACATGGATTTTCTATAGGAAATAATTAGCACCCAAAAAATAAAATAAGTATAAAAACACTTATATAATCTAATGGGATTAATTACATTAAAAGTAAATAAATATGAAATATTCTTAGATATAAAAAACATGGGCTACTATTAGGGATGCATAAAATCTTTAATATTGGATTGGGCTTGACAGAGTGTTGAGAATATTCAAAATTTTTATGGTACATAATGTTTCACTCATAATACCCCACTCTCAAGTTTTTATTGAATATGGACCCATTTTATCCTAAAATAACTAGTTATGATGAGGAAATAATTTATTGGTATTCATCAATATTTAATAAGATAAAATTTCCCAAAGTCTTTATGTCCAAGTTTCTTGTTAAGAATATGTTCATACCAATATTAATGAAATTACCATTTTCATGGTTATCCAAATTTTCATTTATTATTTTATGTGAGATAACCTATTAATGTATTTTGGAGGTTTCCTAATTATTTGGGTCTTCTAAAGTTTTATTGCATATATTTCCCTTCGACATTTTTTTATTTGACACTTTCCTCTAGCACTTACCTTCAACATTTTGTTCAGCACATAAGTTCCTTATAACTTTTTTCTATTAGAAGTTTTGTCCATCAAAACTTTTATCCATTAGTTATTATACATAAACTCAAATCTATCAGGGTTTTATTACATTCTACCTGTAAAAGTACTTTTTCCTTGGCATATTTTATACTTTGATCTTCTAAAAATTGGTGCCACATAGTGATAGCTCACTAACTCAAGGCCATTCAAACACTTAGAAAATTTTAAATTATTCCTAGGGAAATAAGAACACTAGGATGATGACATGTGTCATAAATCAACTCACTAAAAAACTAATAGGATCAAGTTTTCAATATGTGAAAGTTTTAGGCCAACAAAGTAGTGATAGTTATCCAAGTATCAAAATCTAGTAAGCTTATTGCCATTGAAATAGTCTAGGAATTTTTAAGTCTTCTAGGAAAATGGATCATTGGGATGATGACACATGTCATCATCCCACTCATTTAGATCCTATAAAAATATGAAGTATGGTATGATACTCTTGGGGAAAGTGAGATCATGGGATTTTACCAAGTGTCATAATCACATAGGCCTAAAATAATAAAAGGTAAAGAGTAAGACAAAAAGAGACCAATAGGAGATGGGATGGTGAAATTTCACCACATGTCCTTAAAATGACACAATATCTAGGTAATAAATAGACAATACTTATAGATTAAGGAGAGGATGATAAGTGTCAAGTGGCAATGATAAAACACCTAAGTTAAAAGGGGGAAAAGACACCTAAAATCAGGAGTTCGTAAAAGGTAACACTTCACCATCCAAATAAAAAATATCAAAAGAGATAAAAGTGAAGGGGGAAAAACACCACTAATGCTATTAATTATCATGAATTGGATAATTAAATTCATTAAATTCATCAAAACTAGTGAATCTAAGAGGTGATATATATAATAAACCAAGTAAATTACAATTACATTGCCATCGAGTTAACAATTACAAACCCAAATTTGAGATTTATTCTAACCAAATAAAATTCCACATTTCAATGGAACTAAAGCTTAAGTGCATAACCATGGATTCTAATTCACATCTTCCACATCACCCCTTATCCATATTCCATTATAGGGTATAAATATTGCACTGATATAAATTTTAATGAGGTTAATTTCAATCATGACTTCAAACACTACTCAGATATATGGTAGGAGGTTGAGGTAGCAAAGTGACCTAAGGATAAAATCTCATCCTTTACATGAAGATACAAATAGGACCTAGTGGAAATTAAATTAGTGGGCCTACATGATATGATAACAAAATTCAAGGTAATACCCTACATTAACATAGTATATGATCTATTTGTAAATGGCCAATTTTTAAGGAAAATTATGAATTTATGTCAACATATCACACATGTGGCCTATGTTAGTGGTTGTGTCTTTGATAAGTAATATCAACTCCTTATCCCCAAAGCACCTTATAACCAAGCCCTAGTTAAGTAATGGATGTTTAAAAATAATGTAACAAATAATTTATAGGAATGGGAAAATAACCCAACCACATTCATAGTCAATTGGCTCACTTATGTTATTCTAATTGTCATCTCCAAACCAAGGATTGGAATTTCCATGGCCTTGTTAAATAAAAATTATGTTTTCTCAAGCATAACCTATGTCAATGAGGTTTGGATTCCCCTACTAGACATCATCCTCATCTCCACCAAGATCATTTTCATAGGATAAATAATTAGTGATAATTTGATCCACCATGTTAGTAGTTTTTTAATTGACTAAATGGTAATTTCTCTATGATGTCATACATAGTGGATGACGTAACTGGGATAGTCCACTCATCTTTTGAGGAACTTGTTATCTCTTAGAAGTGCACCTTGCTAAGAATGTGTGATTATTATCATTATTGTTGACATAATGAAAAATCTACAAGGTGTGGGTGGCCTTACATTGGAAAGAATATCCATATGAAGGGTTTGTTCTCTTTGGTACACTCACCTAATTTTCTTTAAACTCTCTAATTTGGTGATTTCTTGACTAGGAAAAGGGTAAAAGGAGAAATACTCAAGTTGAAAATGAAATAGAGACTAAAAATTTGGGGTGATGCACCAATGTAAAGGTCAATTACACCTATACTTGAAACACTTGGTAAGATAAATAATTTCACACATGAAATTAATCTTCATATAATGACCCTTGCATCAATAATTCATACATAAGACTTGACAGACATTCACACTAGCATGGAAGGAATGAGCATAGGTTGAATTCACTTCTAATTAGGTAGAAATCATAATTATACACTTGATATGACCTTAAATAATTATCATGTGCTTCCTAAAGGTGAAATATTTAGAAATAAACATAGTAAAAACAATCATTTACTAAGTTACATAAATGAACATGAGACACAAACTTCATGAACAACATGAAAATGGAGGAAAAACTAACTTCTTATTACTTAAAATGTGATGTAGTACAAATTTTGGTAGATATTCTATATATAAAAAATCATAGTCTAATCATCTTATCTATATAATAAACATTCATATAGAAAAGGAAGAAAGGAGAGGAGGAAAAGTAGCCCTAAGATAGGGATTAGTCATCATCCTAGTCATTCTTCACACTTCCTTCAACTCAACCATCAACTCAACCTTCAACTAAACCTTCAAGTCAAAAAAAACTTAGCCACCAAATTCCAAATTCTTATGTAGTACATCTAGATTTTAAACATTCTTTTCTTTGAATATGTCATAGGTGAGAGAGATCAACATGCTTGAAATTTTTGAAAAAGTCAAAGGTTGTCATGCATGCTTTGATGGTATTCAATATTGAAGAGATATTGACCATCTTCACTTGAATATTTTTTATATTCACTTAACTCCTTTTTAACAAAAATTTCAATATCCTTTAGACTATCCATTTATCTAGTGAGTAACTTTAGTTATCTTACTTGCATCTTGAAGTTTGACTTTAGTTATCTTCCTTATATCTTGCATGCATGTTTCTCTCTCTCAACCTGTTTAAGTTTCTCTAAGGTGGAATAGTAGGAAAGAGAATGAATGTTGTTTATTTAAGGATTATCCTTCATGAAATCAGGTCTAATTGACTTGATGAAGTCTTTAACTAAACTCTTCCATTCTTCCATGTGGGTTCTCCACTTTTCTAGGGTTGATTGAAGGCTTCTTTTTTTACTTAAATTTTTATAAAATTAGCTCCAAAGGGGGTTTGAAGTGACAAAGATTTAATGTTTATTTTTTTAATTCATCCTTATAACCTTGAGTCATTTTTCAAAATAAACACTTAAACTCTTCTTGATCTCCATATGGCAAAGAGTACATGTGATTGATTTGGAAATGTTGTTGAATATTTTAATGCACTAATTAAACTTATGGATTGTATTCTTCCTCAAATGTTTCATATAATATAGATAAATTTCATGTTTAAATTTTCTTTATATTCATGTAATATCCTTGCTGAGAGTGCATTTGATGATGATTAACCATAGTTCTCCATATTGGTCCTTCTTGGATATGTTGATCTTTTCCATTTTTGTAAACTTATTGAATGCAAAATGAGAACCTATAACTTGATGAATTTATGTTTTTTGAATATATAATGATTATATATAGTATTTAAAAATCATCATCATGGTGTCATATACCCTCAAACAAATTTTTATCTCCAAAGTCGATATACAACTTCAAAAAATGATCTTTTGTGTTGTTTAGGCTTCAAAAAACCTAGACTTGGGTTTGCGAGTATAAAATGAGTTTTGGGTCTCACCAGACACTACTCATATTCTAATTCTATAGTTATAAATGGGTCATACCTGGAATTTTTTTAAAATATTGAAAAATCTTCACCTAACTCTCAAAGAAAAAATTCACAAAAAGTGTATGCTTGATGCCCATAGGGCCACCTAGAGATTTTTTTCAATGATTTGAGTGTAGTTTGATTTTTTTCATTACAAAATCATGTATTAATACATTTATATTAATTATAAATCTTATAAAATCAATTTTTCCCTTGTAAATATCTTAAACACTCAATTCTAACTCTATTTATCAGTAAATTGGTGAAAAATCTTGATTTCCTTCATGGTCTACATATGTGTTTTAGTTTTAAACATTAAATAACATCAAAAAATACCTCCATGTCAAATTTCAAGACATTTCACTTAGCAAAACTCAAAATATGCACTTTTTAGTGCTTCTTATCTTGTATAGTCTCTTTTCTAAATGCATGTAGGTCTAAGTTTTGATAATTTATTGATTTTTATGAGTAATGAATACCTAATTATTTCTTAATTAGGTAATTTAATATCCAATATAATCATTAAAACCATTATATATATTCAACCAATCACTTAAAGCTTTCAAAAATGCTTTTTTTATTGTCTCTTACATGCTTGAAACCCTGCAACCTATACCTTTATGTTTATCCACTATTTTCATTAAAATTTTGATTTTTTAATGTATAATAAGGTTATTTATTCCCCATAATATATTTAAAAAAAACTAATTTTCAATAAATAACTCAAAAATGCAATCACATCTTCTAAACCTGAGTTATTAGGGTTTTAGAACACCTTTCCTTATTAATTATTGTTCATAATTTAATCCATGTGACCTAAAATTAATTAATTTAATATTTTCCCCTATCTTATCCTAATAAAATCCTAACCAAATCTTCTTCTCCTTCATGAACCAAACATTTGAAAATTTCCCTTACTAGCTTATAACTAGCTTGCAAAAGGAATAGAAGAAACCTCTACCAAAATTTGGACCTATGAGTTATTCTTGAAAATGGATTTATCTTGGTGAAGTCCATAATATTTTTTATATAAATTATTTAATATTAATTATATTTATGGAGTCTTTTTGAAAAGCTACACATAAGCAAATTTTACCAATGGTGGAAAAAATTATCAACATTATTGGTGACCCTACTAGGATGTTTGCCTACTAAACACTCAAGACTAGTATTCTTAAGCAATATGATATGGACTCATGAAAATATCAAGTAAAAATTATTTCAATAAACTATAATACTTCAGCATAAGCACTTATGGAATTGAAAACTAATATAACTATCAACTAAAAAATGTGCAAGATAACACTTAGAGGAAAGTGAAAACTAATAATACTATGTACAAAGAACCTATCTTAAACAAAAATTATTAATATCAATCCCATTAAATAGGATTGATATATATTCACCATTCATATTGGATATTTAAAATGTATTTTGAGGCTTGTATCTTGAGATCATGTAAGGACCACTCCAAAGTGAGTCAAACTTTGTGTCTTACTAGTTTGGCCCTATCCTCATCCCATTTGAGAACCAAGTCACCTTCCTTTATGATCCTTGACTATTTTATTATATTAAAATTTTTATTTACTTGTGATTCATGCATCTTCATAGATAACATGAACTGATGTGTAATTTACTCTAACTCCATAAGTTCAACATATCTCACTTCCATAGCCTCACTCTCTAACAATTCCAATTGATGCATTATCTCCAAAGTAGAAATCTCAAGTGAGATTAGAAATATAGCTTCCATCCCATACACTATATTTTAGGGTGAACTAGAAATATACTTATTAAATGTGATCCTATCATCTAATAAAGATAATTTTAAATTCAAATGCCACATCATTTGATTATCTTCAATGGTTCTCCTGATGATCTTCAACAAGCTTTTGTTAGTAGTCTCAGCAAGGCCATTGCCTTGGGGATAATAATTAGAAGAAGTGATAAGATACACACCATTTTTAACATCCCATTGAATAATTTTATCCCCTAAAAATTCCATAAAATTGTTTGAAATTATAGTGGAAGGAATACCAAATCTTGTGAGTAAACCTTCATAGAATTCTAAGACACTAGATTAATTTGCTTCCTTCAAATGCACTTCTTCTGTCCATATATTAAAGTAATATTTGGCTGTAATAATATACCTTTGTACCAATATATAAGGTGGATTTATGAAACCAATAAAGTACAAAATCCATTTTATAAAGGTTTGATCTACTTAAATAGGTTGAAGAGGTAAGGCATCAAGCATTTCAATTCCTATAAACAATGCACACTTTTTGCACTTAATTTACCCAAACATGAAAATATCTAAATGTATTTTGGCCAATAATATCCACCCCTAATGATTTTTAAGGTTTTTTTTTTCCTTTTTAAAAAATTTCCTCCACCTTGTCCATCATGAAATTATTCAATTAATATTTCAACTTGACTTGGCTCTATGCATTTAAACAACATGCCATTAATATCCTTTTTGAATAACACACCATCAAAAAAAATAAAAGGAATAAATTTTATCTTTAAATACCTTATCTTTAAACCACTTAAATTTATAACATACATGGCACTTTTAATGTACTTTACCGTATCTTGAAACCAACTTTTTGAAGGTGTCTGATTAGTTGCAATATCTTCATCATTCAAGACCAAAACTATATCTTTTATTTCCTACAAGGATTGATCCAAGTTATCACACAACCCTTTTCCTCTAATAATATTACCTTTATTTCCATGTTATATTCAATGACCCTTGTTATATATCCTTCTCTCTTTTCACTAATGTCATTGTTCAACAAGAACTCTTTGATGCTAGGATGAGCAACCGTCATGTGGATCCTGTTGTTAGATAGTAGGTGCCTAAATTTTTTGAGGCATATAATATTGAAGGAACATTTTTATTGAAAAAAATGTACCTTATTTCATACTCTTTAAATCCTTGATTAAAAAATGCTATTGTTTGCTCCAAACCTTATGTTTTTTATTGTGTCAATATTCTAAAAATTATATCAACATTAACATTGTAGACAACATAAAAACCTTTAAAAATAAAGATTGATGAGAGTGGGAGCACTATAAATGACTTGATTTATTTCTTTAAAAAAATCATAGATTTTTTGGTCCAATAAAAATTTTAATTTTTCTTGAGCATATTTTTAAGAGGCCTTGACAAACTTTAAAAATAAAATATATAACTTATTATAAAATTAATCTTTCCAAGGAAATGTTTCAATGATTTATTATTCTTAGGCAAGGATAATTCAAGAGTAAAATCTATTTTTTATAGATCAATACTCAAAACATGCTTAGAAATAACATGACCAAAGAGTTTACCTTCATGCACCAAAAACACACACTTATTTGGGTTAATTGAAACCCCATATTGCCTACATCTCTTAAATTTCTATCTAAGATGAAACATGTGATCACTTTCCTTCTTTGAAAAAACTATAACATCATCCAAATACATAAGAACAAACCTATTGATCAAAACTTGAACGGTAATATCCATGGCTCTTGATAATGTTGCTCTTATATTGGATGACACAAATGGAATTTTATAGTATGTAAAGGTTCCCCACTTGGCGGTTAATGTTTTTTGGGAATTATCCTCTTCCTTCACAATTATTTTTTTATACCCACTATAACCATGTCGTAATGAAAACATTTATAAACTAGCCACTAACTATAATATTTATTCCATTTATGGTTAGGGATAATGGTCCTTGAGTGAAGCCTTGTTCAAGTCATAAAATTCCACACACAATCTTATTTATTCATTCTTATTCCTCAAATGAATAAGGTTAGCCACCCAAGTGGAATTGTTGTTGGGAAAGATGATGGCTGATTTAATAAGTTTGTGAATCTCTATTCTCATCAAAGGTTTTAGTTTTGGGTTGATTGGCCTTTATCTTTGCCTCACCAATTTTGTATCTACTTCTAGTTCAATGGTTTTTTGAGAAAATATATGATCAAACCCTTTTAAATATATGAAATACTATGGAAACACAACATCAAACTCTCTACATAAATTAACAAAAGATTCTTTTTTAGCTTGAGAGCATACTTTACCAAGCTTGAGAGCTTTCCCAGTCACTATGTCAATGCTTGCATAATGTTTTTATTTGGTATACAAAGAATATTTATCCCTTATTACCTTATCATCTAGAATAAAATTGTTTTATAGTGTGATAATACCCTTGGGTAACATTTTGTACTTGAGTTTAAAAATTTGATCACTATACTATTGCAAAAGTTTCGACTAATTTCTTGTTGTAGGAAATGAACAGCTTGATCATCATCCTCATAGACTTTCCAATTCACAATATTATTATGAATATATGATATTACCAAAATATTGATTTATGGCTAAGTTTTATCACTCTTTAAATCATTTGTAATGCTATATTGGGATCCTATTTCAACCAACCTAATCTCATTCTTATTTCTCTCTCTAGGCACCACATGTATGTCAAATGTATTCAAATATTATAATAGATCCCATACCCTATGTTTTTATTATTTTATTAATGTGTTTTTTCACACATTTTGACCTCTTATTTTATGCATCACAAGTTCACTATATATATATGTATGTAATATGTTAGCTCCAATTTTTCTAGTCCATTGCAAACCATGAACTAAGTCCTCATATTTTGCCACATTATTAGAACATCCAGCCTAAAATTTTATAGAACCATATTAACTTTGTTTTGGGGGTAAAAATATAATAATAACATAAAATATACTATGTTTATTCCATGATCCATCACAATAGATTTTCCATAAACCATCATTTTTTTCACCTTCTTTGTATAGAGCTAGAATTTGTGCACCATTCTCATGTAAACAATTATCTCCAAGTCCTTCTTCCTCTATAATATTTTGTGTATCATGATAATTATTATTATTATCCAATTAATCAATAAACAATTTATTAATGTCATTAAGAGATGGTTTTGCTTCATCTTCACTAGTTTTCTCTACTTCATCTGAGATGACATAATTAGTATTAACAATACTAGGCATGTATTGTTCTATATGAAAACAAGCAATATAATCTAAATAAATTGTATATTTTTTTTCATAAAATGTTATAAAAAATAGGTATTTTAATCATATTAAATATACCCACATATCTTATAAGTGACGCCACATGATAATCACATAGCAAACTGTAGAGGAAGATCCACCACCACCACATCTTGTTGAATGATCACATTTGGGCATGCATGAAGTGCTAATTTTAGATTATTGATTATAAAAAATATATTGGTTTTATATACATAAAATTTTAATATAACCTTATTTTTTTAAACATACACTGAACCAACTTATCTATAATCTATTTTAGCATTACTATGTTACTTGCACCACTATCAACCATGCAATTATGAACTAGTGTATTGCTAAAAATAAAGGAAAGATAAAAAGGAGGTGTATTAATTTTAATTAAATAATATTTTGTATAATTTAACCCTTTATATACCTAATTTAATTATTTCTTCTCTTTATAATCTAAATTTGATAGAACCACACATTCTTTCTTTATTGATTTTATAGATAAGCTAAGTCTTGAAAGCCAATGGATAAGAGTATCACTTTGTCCTATAATATCTAATAAAACCAAATTGGTAATTTTTATGTTATGTTTTTAATTATGATCTAATATTTTTAAGGATTATCCTCTAATCTTTGGTTGCACCTTTGGATCAATAGGACACTCTTGTACTCGAGGTACTTGGCGAACCATACTTGCTTCAACATTCTTATTTGTCTGAACCAAAGGGGAAATAATCTAACCATTAATACCTTTAGAAAACATATTAGGAATATTTTAAGCATGAATTACCTCTTGGGTCTCATCTACAACCCTTTTTTGGGCTCTTGTGATGGCTGAAATAAAATTGTTTAGTTTGCTAGGCTCACCAATCTGATTTACTACCACATGATAATCAACTTACCATTTCACTAAGGTTGCATCTAGTTATACTTATAAATGATTAACTTCCCCTTATTGTATCATAATTTCATTGTGTTCACCTCCTTGAATAAAAATTTCTCTTGTGTCATTTGAAGAATTTCCATATTTTGTGTTACTAAAGCTTGATTTTGTAGATCATTAGTGTTAGAAGGCTACCAACTTGATTCTTGAATCAAATTATTTTATACTAGTACAATGTCCTTGGTTGTGGAAGGAGCATTGGGGTAAATTTCAGCATATTGTTTGGCTGGTGTAATGACTCCTTGAACTTGGTATGAAGGCCTATTATCTCTAAAGCCTTAGTAGGGATGTTTTTGGTCTCTATATTACTAATAAGTAGGATGATTAGGTGCTTGATTTGAACTATTGGATTGATATTATTGCTTCTTAAGCTAGACTAACTCATTACAAAAATATTTCAACATACATTTTAGTTCATCAAGATCACTAAATTGACTATGAGGAGCTTGAACTTGACTTTGAAGAGTTAGAATTGGGGATACTAATGGATATTGAATAGGTGGAATGGGTTGTATTTATGTAAAAAATGGAATTGAAGGACTATTTGTAAGTTTAATAGCTTAAATTAGACCATTTTTAGATCTAATGATTACCTCATAGGCATTTAGGAGTGTCCTACAACCCATGGACTGAATCATAATTGAAATATCAGAATTTAAGGATCTAAAGAAGTATATGAAAGCATATTCAAGAGATAGTCTTATCATAGGAGGTATTTTGTTTCATAGTTTTAGATATCTAATATTTAAATTAGACATAAATTCATTTGGTTCTCTCTTAATCGTAGTGAGTTTCTCAATAAGGGATAAATGGTATAATTTATATTTAAATTGTCTATAGAATATTACACCTAAATCATCCCAAGTAGAAATGGAGTTCAAGGGAAGGTTCCTATACCATTGTAATGCATTACCCTTAAAGGATGCATCAAGTAAATAGATGTAAATATTCTCTTGGGTAACATGGTGGAATAAACACAAGTTGGCCACATCTTTGATATGTTCTATGGGTATAGTTTGATATTCAATGTAGTTTGATCTTCACCTATAAAATATGGTAGGATTTTGAGGGTTGAGGCTGTACTATCATCACATTGAACCAAATTGAGAGGGTTCCCATAATTTAAAGGAATACATACTTGGTTCCTAGGGACAACCATGTTGATAATGAGATTTGAATTTGAAATGGTTTGTATAATATCTTGATTTGGTGAATGAAATAACCTTGTAAGATATGAAATTATTCTTAAAAACCTTCTATTTGAATGCTCAAATAATTCAACAAACTCAAATGGTATACCTCTACTTGAAAACCCTTTAATGATATTAGGCATGAAACTTGTACTCTATTTTTTAAAATGTCTTTTTTCAACTCTAATTTGTGTCACAATGGGTGTGCCATAAACTATTATCACTCAAAAGTGCACATTGTTAGGAATGTGCAATTATTATCACTCTTATTGACACAATAAAAACTCTTAAGATTTGGGTGGAATTATATTGGAGATAATATTTAGATTAAGGGATGATTCCCTTTGGTACACTCACCTACTTCTCTCTAATTTGGTGATTTCTTGACTAGAAAAAGGGTAAAAGGAGTTTTACTCAAGTTGAAAATCAATATGGAAAATAAAAAGTTTGGGTGATTCCACAATATTAATGTCAATTATGCATATAATCAACACACTTAGAAATATAAATAACTTACACACATTCAATTCATCTTTATATGATGACTCTTGCATCAATAATTCATACAGAGGTCTTGAGAAATATTCACACTAGCATGGAAGGAATCAACATAGGTTAAATTCAATTCCAGATTAGGTATAAATTAGACTCAGACATTTTATATTAATTTAAATAATTATTTTATGTTGTATAAAGGTGAAATATTTACACATAAACATATAAAAATTAGTCATTCACTAAGTTTCATCAATGAACATGAGGCCCACACTTCATAAATAACATTAAAATGGAGGAAAATCATATTTTTATTGCTTCAAATGTGATGTATTAAAAAATTTGGTAAAGTTTATGTATAGATAAAATCATAATCTAATCCTCTTCTCTAAAAAATGAAAATACATATAGAAAAGGATGAAAGGAGAGAGGAGACAAAGTAAACCTAAACTAGGGATGAGCCATCATCTTACTCATCTTTCACTCTCCTTCAACTCAATCTTAAACTCAACCTTCAATTCAACCACCAAATTCAAAGTTACTACATAGTACATATATATTTTAAGCATATTTTATTGTAATATGGAATTGGAGAGAGATCAACATGTTTAAATGTTTTGAAAAAATTAAAGGTTCACACGCATGCCTTGATGGTCTTAAATATTGAGGGTATATTGATCATCTTCACTTAACTCCTTTTTTATCTTGATGTAATTCCTTTTGACTAACACATTCAATATCATTAAGACTCTCCATCTTTCTAGTGAGTAACTTTAACTATCTTACTTGCATCTTGGAGTTTGACTTCAATTATATTACTTATATCTTGCATGCATGTTTCTCTCTCTTAACGTCTTCAAATTACTCCAAGGTGGTGTAGTAGGAGAAATATTGAATTTTATTTTTTTAAAGAGTAACCTTTATGAAAATAGGGATGATTTAATTGATCAATTCTTTAACTAAATTATTCCATTCTTTCATGTTGGTTCTTTACCTTTCTAGGGTTGATTGAAGGCTTTTTCTTGTTTGACTCAACTTTTTCTAGAATTAGCTCCAAGGGGGTGTTGAGGTGAGAGAGATTGAATTTTAAAGTTTTTTAAGTCTCCTTATAATCTTATGTCATTTTTGAAAATAAAAACTTAAACTCTACCTGATCTCAAGATGATAAAGAGTACATGTGATTGACTTGGCAAGGTTCTTGAAGATTTCAATGCATTAATTAAACTTGTGGATTATCTTATTCTTAAAATTTTGTGTATAATTGATGTATATTTCATTTTTTATTTTTATTTATCTTCATTAAATATCCTTTATGAGAGTTTATTTGATGATGGACAACCACAAATCTCTATACTAGTCTTTCTTAGATATGCTCATCTTTTCCATTTTGGCAAGCTTGTTTAAATCACAATAATGACCTAAAACTTGATGAATTTTAATTATTTTAATAGATAAGAAGTATAAAAAAGGTCATAAAATCATCAACATTGTGGTAAATACCTATTTTCACTTGGATTTTCACCCTTTGATGAGATGTCTCATCTCTCCTCATCCAAGTGGAATAATTGAAACACCTCTAGGCTTGTGGGTAGCCTAAGGATGAGATAAATCTCTAGGTAGGGATAGCTCCCTTGATGTAACACTTTGGATCACTAATACACATATAATCTTTAGGATAAAATGGAGAGAGAAAAATTAAATCAAACTATCCTAAGGGAGTTGATACACAAATTAAGTTGATGACTTCCAACCAACTACATGTTATACATGAAACCAAGAGACTAACCAGACATACATTTCTTCAATCTGCATCTTCTCACATCAATATTACTTTATGAGGTTATGGATTAAGTATTAGGCAAGGAGGAATACACAAGAGGACTTTAATGACACTAGTGAATAGACTAACTCACTCAACCTTGACAGTTCCTAGAACACTTCACATGCCTTTCAAGAAGAAGCTTTCCGATTGCAAATAAGATGAAAGAATGAGATAACATGCTAAGGAAATCATAACTATCACTAAGTAGGATTAATAACTAAAGTAAAACACACTATTAACATTATTTAAGAGGTAAAAATTATTAGTCTTATATTTTAAATGGTATGTAAATGAGTAGGGTTTTTATAGACTTAGGTGGAACATAAGTTAGAAAGGCCAAAATGGCTAGTTCTTATAGAATTTGAGAGAGAGAGAAGAGAAAAGAGAAGTCCAAGGGTCACAAAGAAACTTTTAAAGATAATAAAATGAGTTAATTGTGTACTAAAAAAGAGTTTGGAAAGGGCCATGTAAGGTCAAAAGGAACAAGTGGCTCTCCAAGTCATGAAACTCTTGCAAAGTGGTAGGAAAGTTCTCATTCTTGCTCAAAAAACTACCTTCATGATTTGGACCTATTTGAACTTCTAAAAACAAATTATGGATAGGTATAATGACTGGAATGAATGTGAGGTATTTTATACATGGATCTCCATGTATTGGTTGTAGTCTTGGTCATCTAGAATCTTCCAAAAATGAGCTATCAACATCTGTAATTGAAATAATTTTTATTTCATGCACCCTACACAATTAGCCTCAAAAAATGCATCATTTTTCCTTTAAAATAAATTTAATGGAGTTAATTACATGTTAAAATACCCTCCATGTCCTTATAGGAATTATTCACATGTTAAAATAAGCTCACTTAAAGTTTTCCACCCTTCTCACTACATTGGTCATTATATCAGTTTTGCCTAGTTGAGATGATGTAGCTGGTTGAGGCACTTAAGGGTTGTTAAAAATAATTAAATTGACATGGGGATTTATATTAAGTCCTAATATTCCCTTACATGTTATGATTATCTCATGTAACCTCTTAGAGCCTACACAACACAGAAATCAATCAAAAAGATTAATTTTATACCATGTCCATATAGTTAGGGCACCACAAAAGTTAATGGGGGGAAAATTTGAAGATTAATTTGAAACATAAAACTAATTTACTTGTAATTATATTCTATTTAGATGAATTTCCAACTTAATTTCTCTAATTGGGTCCTTATATGGGTTTAACAAGGGTGTTGAGTGTTTTGACTTCTTAATCTTTATTCATAAATTTGGGATGTTGGATCTTAAAAAAACACAAATAATGTGATGTTAAAATACTATATTAACCTCCATAAACTACTTTGTATTCCATGCATATCCTCCTGAAATATGTGAGCATTTGAAGTTACCTATTTGAGCCCTTCCTTTCCTCTACACAGGCTTAATGTTGACTTTGAGCCAAAAGATAATTTCTGTGACTTCCTTGAATTTAAATAGATCCAAAATATCTATAATTACCATATATAAATGTTTCAATATGTTTTAATTCCAATTACATGCTAAAAGTGAAAGTGACTCCCCATTTGGCTTATAGGCCTGACTATGCCTAATAGGCATGTCTACACCTTTAAGCCCAAAATGGATTCTCATGGATGTGTCTTTAAATAAAGAGATTTAAAACACATAAAATGAATCTAAATACATGTATTGGTCTATTTTAACCCAATAAAGGTTGGAAGTGTCATTGGCCCACCATTTGGCTTTAGGCTAAAACCCTGCACAATGGGGTTACTTGTAAACTTGATGGTTTGGGATAACTTGTTAAGATTAATCATTTATTTATTGGTTTTTCATGTTTTCATATGTTTATTAAAACTCCAAACACCTCTAATAAATGTAAAAACAAATTCTAGTTAGTCTTATCACTTCCCTTCTTCAAACTACTAGTTTATGCATAAGGGGAAGTACCCTCTATCTAAGATAAAAGAGAGGGTCATTAACCTATTTGTTTAGACTAAATAACCATTGGAAAAGAATATTTAAGTTTTAAATCACCTCTCTATAAGTTTTCATTCCTTGTTCATATGATTAAACCTTTTAAAATAATTAAAAACTAAGATAAACTACTAGAAGAGGGGATGTGTGCAGGGTTTTCCCCAATAGACGATGTGTTGCTTGTCTAAAGTCATTTATTTACCCCATCTTAACCATTATAGTTCCATGATACATCCTCACCTATCTTCAGGTTAATTATTGATCATATAAACCTCCATACTCCTTTCAAACCCTACTTTATTCATGCCTTACCATGATTCTCCTAGACTAAGGTCAACTTCTTGATTGTGTTTCAAGTAATGAAGCTAAAATTATAGGTATTAATGACTATTTTAGATTTATAAAAAAAATTACATCATTTTATAATCTCTTTAAATAATTCCACACTTTTTGGGGTTCATTTTTATGCATTGGCAACCTTCACACCTCACTCCTAAGCCTAGTATACGTTATGGTCAAACATAGTCAACTATGTTGGGAGATGTAAAAACCTATAGATGAAGATCTCTATTTTTTAAGGTTACTCATAAATATTTAACCCCATGAACCATTTTAAACCATATCTCATATACAGTCTTAACAATTCCATGCTTAAACCTCTAACATGTTATGTACACCTATAACCAATTATAAGTGAGTGTTCCTAGAGTAAGCACATCTAGTAGGTGCTTATCAGGAAAATAAGACTACTTATCCTATCATTATAATGATAATATAGGTCATTAAATTTCCTTTAAACTATTTTAACCCTATAATCATGGAGGCAAGGTCTAGTTTGTAACCTTGATGAAAAAAAAGGTCTCTTTATAGCTCAAATCTATAGGTAATCACTGCTTGAGAATAGTGGTTCAAGGAGCATCTTTAGGACTTCATAGTAAGAAATACATATGGATAAATAACTTCCTTATTTTTAAAATATGTTCTCCTATGATGGGGTAACACATTTATCCATCTATGTTCTTTAAAACTCTTTTCAATCTTGTTGTATGTTGTTCACAAAACACCCCTAAACCTTTGTTTTCACATTTTTGGGAAACCTTCCCTGAATTCATCATTTGACCTCTTGAAGTTTCTCCATAGTTTTACTACCAGCCTAATAACTCTCATGGGTCTGATATGGTTAATTTTACTTACCAATATCCCAAGGAAAACTTTGTTAGGTTCCAACCTCCCATACAAGGACGTATATATCTCTACTAGGGCCACTTGTAGGTGGTTGTTGTCACATACATGAAGATAAGTATATTGGGATAGTATGAAAGACACTTATGTTTATGAAAAATTTATATACCATCACCAAGTATTCAAATTTACTTCTTTACACTTTGATATATTTTCAAAACTATCAAATTCTCCTTTTCAATATGACGTCAGTAAGGAGATTCCTGTAGATGAAGATTGATTTGTAGTAGGTAGATTATGTGCTTAAAAAATGAAGATGATTTAAATTTGAATTAAAATTTACCTCCTTAAAATTCTAAAATTAACTCCCTTCAACTTTTGAGGATTTGGAATAAGTCAAAACTTCATTTCAGCATGACATTTTTCTTTCATGGTAGTGGTAGGCACATACCAATGGCAGAATGTGTGAGTGACTGAGTATGACTATAATAATATATTATTATTTAAAATTAAAATTTTATAATTTATGTACCTAATGTGAGAGTGTGTTAAAAATCATGATACTTCCAAAACATCTCAATGGAAATGCTAAATAGGTTCTACACATGTGCTTCAACATGGCTATAAGTGAAATTGAGTAAAGAGTTGACTATGAGAATAGCAAGACTAAAATCCTAATCCAATTATGATCTTATGAGGAAAAAAATGAAGGTAATATGATAAATATTAAATTAATCTATGGTATAAATCACATCACATTCTTATGAGACCTCTTTTAAGAACCAAACATTTGCAAACTAGGAAAATTGATTGAGACTGCACATGGTGGAACCTTCCTACAATATGAGATAAATTGCTCATAAAAACATCATGAAACATGAAAAAAATAATGGATATAATATAATAAGATATTCCAAATCCTCTGGAGTCAACATCACCAACTATTTTATATGAACTTGCCCAAAATGGAGTAAAACTTATAGGGTGCATGAAATAGTAAGCAAAAAAACACAATCAACTTCATGAAGATGGTTCATAAAGCATGGGACACCATTATTAAAAATATTTTTATGTAAATTAAGGTATTATTTTACTATCACCTCTGAAAATAATTTGACCTAAAACCTCTTCAGCTATCTATACTAAGCACAAACCTACTGGTCACTTCTGTATGTCTAGAAAGGTAAAGAAGGAGTAGAATAGTTTTGGCTCAAAAATGTCACTTAAAAATAATTTAAATCATTTATATGAGTTTTATGAAGATTAATAATAATTTCATGACCTTATCCCATGTGTTACCTTCCCACATGGGTTGTATAAGTGCCAAACTCACCTTTTTTAGTTGATTACTTGATTTTTAGTTAGATAACTTGAAAGATTCTAATTGAACTAACATACATGATAGGAAATCTGACCTAATGTATGTTATAAAGGAAAATATGACACATAGACACCTTTGTAATCATGCCACTTGTATTTATGACCCCTTTAAGCCCACTAAAAGACCCAAAGTGACAAACAGATTAATATGACTAAGACCAAGGCTAATATAGTATTAAATAACATCAAATGAGATATGATACACCCCATGAAAAGATATTATACCCCATAAAACATATAAAATTCAAATTTTTACCTATAAGGTCCCCACTTTGACCTATAAGGTTCCTAATTTGACATATAGGGTCAAATTTGGTTAACAAATTAGTGACTCATAGGGGTAGTATACATGTTATACTAACTAAACTAGTATCCTTATCATTCCATTGGGCTTAGGGAGTCATATAACGTCTAATACACAACAATATGACCTTGAAAACAAGCTTGATCAAGATAATACCAATGACTACCTCAACCACATAAATAAAAAATGCACATAAAGTAAAAGCAAATAGACATGTGCTTCATGAGCACTTATAGAACATATATATTAAACTAAACAAAATAAAATCAAACACTAAATAAACTAATATTAAAAATACCTCATGGATAAAATTGGAGGTTTGAAACCCTTCTTACTTCATTAAATGAAGGATTGAATGAGACATATAGCCTTTTGATCCTTGAGATTGATACCTCCAACTTTTTCATGATGTTTGACAACTTCATTGGCATGATGTTCATTGAAAACCAAGTAGTTTTAAATAGGTTAGATATGTAAATTAAATCTTATTACATCCAAAAAACCTCAAAATTCTCATATAAATCCTCAATTATAACCTCCTTTATTTCCATAGTACTCTTAATAAGATTGGGTTTATTCTTAGTTGTAAGTTTTTCTAGATCATCAAGGAGATTTACATACTCTACCCAATCTTGGTCATTGTTCTCCATGTAATAATATTTCTTAACCTTATCATGTACTTGTCCCTCAACTTGGAAAATCTCTTCAAGCTCTTGAAATATCTTCATTTGTATATGCCTATTATCTTGGTCCTATTTATCATTTAAAACCACTACCTCTTAAATCTTATCTTCTTGATGTATGAGGTCATCAATATGATGTTATTAAAGATACAATTAATATGATGGTGATTAAAAATCAGGTTTAGTTATTGGATCATATTCAAGAATGACAACTTCCACCTTGGTCTCAAGAGATTCCTATAGGACTGCCACCTCTTGGGGATGACTTAAAATTATTCTCCATCATTAATAACACATTCATCTATATGATGGAGGTGATCATATAAAACATTTTTATCAGATTTATATTCTTATTCAAGGGATTAAATATCTTCCATCTCCTTCTCCTTCTTTGTGATGCCAAGACTAGGCATCTTGAAATCATGTGACTTAGCTTAATGACGTTGCCAAGGAGGTACATTTTCTTTAAGAAAGAGTTATGAATTTTTATCAGCTAGCTTCTCTTCTTTAGTTTCCCATACCATATTTCCATTAAGTAAAAGAGTGATAGGGTGAGGATAAGATGAAATAGTTGCTAGAGGTCGAACATAAAACTCAAAATCAGATTGAGAGTGAAAAATAGTGGATTCTTTTAGGAGCTCTTAAGGAAGAGGTTGACCTTAGGATAAAATATCCTAGTTTTCTTACTTAAATTTTAAAATAACTTCATTTTAATATTATTATAATTTATCATTCTATTGAGGAAGGGTATATGGGGTGTGTTTAGGCATAGGATCTTCTTTTAGGTCTAGACCTTCCATCACACCTTGGCTTAATAATTTCATATTTGACTCTAACTCTTCAATTTTCTTGGATAGGTTCTCTTGGAAAAGTCATTATTGAATTTTATAGGAATATTAATTAGTATTAGGGTTAAAATAAGGATAAAATGGAGATAAATATGTCTCTTAAGGAAGGGTGGGAGGGACTTGTAAATGATCAAATTCATTCTCAAATTCACACTCCTTATCAATGCCTCTATCCTCTATCTTTCACCATGATTTCACTATTTTATTCCATCTTAGGATGTTAGGATAAGAATTATTTTCTTTATGTGGTGATGAAATTTTAGGAGTGGATGAAGTGTTCAAGGAACTTGGGATCTCCTTAGGCTTGGATTCTTCACCTTATATATAACTTGAAATCTTATATCTATAGGTCACTTCTTGAGGTGGGGATGCAATTAGAGAGGAAAATGAGGGATTAGATTCCAATTATTTTGTTGATTACATGGATTGATACATATTCATATTAGACAACTCAATATTCCAATCAATATTTGCTTTAGAAATAAGGTTTGTCTTTTCAACTCTCTCTTCTAGCCAATTGGGAAAATAATGACACTGATAAGCTTGATTGGGTTCATGAGTAGGAATCATTTAGGAATGATATAAATCTTATGGAAGTGGATAAGAATTATGATAGGTTTGGTGAGATTAAATTTCATGAATACTTATCCTATCCTCTAAGTAGGAAACTAGGCCACTCACATCTAGCATCTCACTTGTGAGACTTTCCCAATTGGCTCTCTCAATAGGTGTCCACTCTCTTTTGACCAGCTCTAATTCATCTCTCACCTAGTGAATAAAATTAATATTAACATATTGACCATGTCCCCTTAGTGTATTAATCTCTAACATATACTTAAGGTATAAATGGATTGAGTTGAGAAGTGGCTAGGTTGACTAAGAGAAGCAAGATATTGAGGAGGTTGGCTATAGGATTGATAAAAATCATGATAACACTAGATATAGTACTAATAAGGATCATGTTAGGGTTGACAATGGTCATATCAAGACTATTAATAATCACACTAAGGCTAATAGGAATAATATAAAAGCTATACCTCACCAACTTGTGTAAAACAAAACTCAACACAAAAATTATCCATGAAACCTCATTGGGAAGCAAAAACAAAAATAAACATACCAACAACCTTTAAAATGAAAACCTAGGCTACTTGACCAACTGATATAACTTTGAAGTCACCATTTATGCTTGGATTGATGCCTCCAAAAGATGACGTATTAAAATAAAACACCAAAAATACTTCAACTTATTGGACTAAGAGTCCCATCAATCATGCCAAAAAATGTTTTCACTTTTATTTTCACCCTTTGAGGATATGTCTTAGCTCTTCTAATCCAATTAGAACAATTGAAACACCTCTAGGCTTGTGGGTAGCCTAAGGATGAGCTGAATCTCTAGGTAGGGCTAGCTCCCTTGATGTACCACTTTAGGCAAGGGAGAGAGAAAATTGAAAGAAAAATACTATAAGGGAGGTGATACACCAAAAATTTGATGACTTCCAACCATCTTCATGTTACACATGAACCAAGAGACTAATGAAACATATACTTATTCAATTTTCATCATCTCACATCAATATTACATTATGAGTTTATGGATGAATGCTTAGGCTGGGAGGAGTAGACAAGAGGCCTTGAATGAAACTAGTGAACAGAAAAACTCACTCAACCTTGACACTTCCAAGAAAACTTCACATGCTCTACAAGAAGAAGCTTTCCACCTAAAAATATGATGAAATAAAAAGAGAACATGCTAAGGAAATCATAGTTATCACTAAGTAAGATCAATAATCCAAGTAAAACACAATATGAATAGTCATGAAGAGGTAAGAAAATATTATTATTTATCAAATGGTATGTTAATGAGTAGTGCTTCACCATACTAAGGTGGAGAATAAGTTAGAAAGGCCAAAATGGCTAGTTCTGAGAGAGAGAGAGAGAGAGAGAGAGAGAGAGAGAGAGAGAGAGAGAGAGAGAGAGAGAGAGAGAGAGAGAGAGAGAGAGAGAGAGAGAGAGAGAGAGAGAGAGAGAGAGAGAGGGTCATAAGTACACTTGTAAATTTGATAAAAGGTTTTAATTATTCATGTAAAGAGAGTTTAGAATGGACCATGAAAGGCTAGAAGGAACAAGTGGCTCTCCAAGTCATGAAACTCTTGTAAAGTGGTATGAAAGTTATCATTCTACCTCAAAAAATTACCTTCATGATTTAGACCTATTTAAACATCCCAAATCTGATTATCTATAGGTATTATGATTGGAATGAAGTTTAAGTATTTTACACATGCCTCTTTATGTATTGGTTGTAGTCTTGGTCATCTAGAATCTTCCCAAAATGAGCTATCACCATTTGCAATCTAAATAACTCTTCTTTCATGCACCTTGCACACTTGGCCTCAAAAATGGAATTATTTTTCCATTAAAATACATCAGATGTATTTAATTTCATTTTCAATCACCATTAATATCCTTATATGTGTTAAGAACACTTTAAAATTATCTCACTTAATGTTTTTCACCCTTCTCACTATCTTGGTCATTATGCCAGTTTTGACTGGCTCAGATGAATCAATTATTTGAGTAACTTATAGGTTATTACATGTAATTAAACTCTAATTTGTATTTATATTAATTATTATTATTCCCTTCCATGTGATTGGAATCTCTTAGAACCTCTTGGAACCTACACAACACATAAATCAATCAAAAATATCAATTTTATTTTATGTCCGTATAGTTAGGGAAATGAAAAATTTAATGGGGGGAAACCCTAAAGAGTCCTCTATATCTTAAAACCACTTTCCTTATCATTTTATTCCATTTGGATGCATCTTCAGCTTCATTTCTCGAATTGGGTCCTTTTAAGGGTTTAGCAAGGGTTTTGAGTGTTTTGACCTCTTAAGCTTTATTCATAAATTTGGGACATTGGAACATAAAAAAAATTACACTAATGTGATTTTAAATTACCTTATTAACATCCCTAAACTCCTTTGTCTTCCTTTCAAATCCTCCTAAAAGATGTGAGCATTTGAAGTTACCTATTTGAGCCCTTCCTGTCCTTTGTATAGGCCTAATGTTGACTTTGAGCCAGAACATGACTTATTTATGACTTAATTAAATTAAAATAAATAATACATATCTTTTATAACCCTATATACATGTTTCAATAGTTTTTAATTCCCATCTAATGCTAAATCAAAAAGTGACTCCCCATTTATATTTTAGGCCTAGCCATGCCTAGTAGGCATGTCTACACCTTAAATCCCAAAATGGATTATCTTAGCTATGTATAAAAACCAAGATATTAAAAGCCTCTTAAATTAATTTTAAAATATTTATTATTCCATTGGAACTCTCTACTAATGTTGGAAGTGTCATTAGTCTACCATTTGGCTTTAGGCTAAAGCCCTACCAATAGGCTTGCTTACAAACTTGATGGTCCAAGATACCCTATTTCTTTTATTTTCATGTTTTCATAGTTTTATTACACATACACACACACACACATCTCCTCAATTTATAAACAAAGTTATGTTCACCTTATCACTTCCCTTCTTTAAACTACTAGTTAATGCATAAGGGTAAGTACCCTCTGTCTGAGACAAAATAGAGGGTACTTACCCTATTTGTTCAGACCAAATAACCATTGAAAAAACTTATTTAATTGGTAAATTACTTATCCATAAATTTATAACCCTTGGTCATATTATTAAACCTTCTAAAATCTCCAAAAACTAAGGTTGACTACTAGAAGAGGGACTGTGTGTAAGGTTTTCCCGGATAGACTATGTGTTGCTTGTTTAAAGTTCTTTATTTGATCCATGTTCATAATTATCATATAGAACTTAATATTCCTTTCAAAACTTATTTTTTTCATGCCTTACCATGATTTTCCTAGACTGAGGTCAAATTCTTAAATATGTTTCAGGTCATGAAGGTACACATATAAGTATTAATGCCTATTTTAGCTTGTTAAAAAGTTATATAATTTTAGAATCTCTTGTTGGAATAATGCATATTTAAGCTTACCTAGGGTTAATAGGGTAAGTTATTTAGTACCGAGGGTAAAATTTATTTACCTTGGTTAATTTATTTTATTGTTGAGAATTTCTCAACAATATATTTGTTCATAGTATGAGAAAACAAATAGTTTGTTTTCTCTATTTTGTAATCATTACAAATAGTTTGTTAACATGAAACAAACTATTTGTATTATAAATACTTTGCATTATATGAGAAATTAACCAGATATTATTAAGAGGATATAGAGAAATTTGTGGATTATCACCTATTTTCTAGGTGTGACAAATTTATTTATTCTCTGGAAATATTTGCAGGTTATTTGTTGTGGGTTCTTTCCCCTGGATTGATCCTGTGGATCCTGTGTATCTCCTGCTCATTCCTTCATGGTATCAAAGCTTGGAGTTCCAGTTGAAAATCCTCTTCCCTGAAAATTTTCATATTTTAACACATTTAAAAATATTATTTTATTGATGTGTTACAGATATTTTTAATTCTCTCAAATTCTGGTTCTTATTTACTAGTTTTTTTTGAAAAATTCTGTACTTTATGATCATTAAATGACCGTACAGATTTCCAAAATCAGATTTTTTTTCATGGAGGCATATGAAATAAAGTCAGGAATCCATTTAAACTTTAATTTTCGCATTTGGATCAAGACATACAGCTCTTTCATTCAAAAACTTGCAGACTGGTCCATGTTGGCACACTGTTGGCAAACTGCAGTACCTGTCCGTTTTTCTGATGTGGCAGATCGTACGGTTGAATTTTTTCAAATATGAGACATGTTAATGAAAGATGAATCTTATATATTTCTATCCATATAAATTTTTATGAATTTGGATCAGGCCATACAACGTTTGGGAAGCCAACAACAGGAAATTAAAAACTATTTTTTTGCCTGCTGTATAACCGTACAAATTTCTCATTTTTTAATGCCTTATTTGTATATAAAATCAAAATATGAGAATTTAATGTGATAGAATACTTCCAAATATTTCATTTAATACTGAGAAGGATGGATTTGGAGGAGGCCGTACAGTCCTTTTTGGCAGATCAAGTGGAGCCATTCTGCATTGCTCAAAGGTGTTTTTTCCTTGGCTATTTTTCTCAAATATTTCCCTGACCACCACGCCTTGCTGGAAAAAGAGTTTATTTTTGATAAATGAAAAGATTATTCAGCTGATATCTCACATTTGAGATTCATTTTTGGCCTTTTTTTAATTAATTATTTTATTTTTTAGTGGTTTAAATGCAAGTCTTTAGCTTTGAAAGTTCAAATTTGACTGTGCTAAAACGGCAAGAGATATTTTGTTAAAATTTGTAGGGAGGAGGTCTTGGGGTCAAATACCCCTACATTTTTTTTCCATAAATCCATTTTTTAATTTTGTATAATTCAAGGCTAATTTTTTTTTTCATCGGGAGACGTTAAATTGTAACGGGAGGGGTGTTTTTTGAGGAAAAACAAATGTCTAGATTGTTCTTGTCAACTTCATCATCTTCCTTAGGAATGGAATCTCGATTGTTTGAACCTCTAAATTCTAAAAATTACCATGTTTGGAAGCCAAAAATGCAACAACTCCTTCAATCAAAGGGCTTATGGATATTTTTTTTTGAAACGACACCTGTAGCATTCACCACTGAAAAAGACAAATATGCATATGGATGTAAGCAGGATGAGGCTCTTGGATTGATTTGCCTCAACGTCTCAGATAATCTTCAATTTCACATTGTAGATGCTACTACGCCAAAATAGGTATGGGAAAAATTTAAAAAACTATTTGGTAAAGTTAATGACTTTAAAATTTTGCAATTAGATGCAGAATTGAGTACTCTCTCTCCATCAGATTTCCCTTCAATAGATGAATTCTTAGCAAAATTCAAATTTATAAGGTCATAATTGAAAGCTGGTGACAAGGATAAAAGTGATCAGGAGTGCATTTTCATGATTTTGTCAAATTTGAAAGGACCATATAGTGTTTTTTCCTCTTCTTTTTATACTATGATGGATACATTAGGTGATGAATTTAAATGGCCTTCCTTTGAAGTTTTTTGTGAAAGATTGACTAGGGAGCAAACCAAATTAATGGCCTTAGATGCTCTACCTGGTCCTAGTCATGCTCTAGTTGCTAATTCTTCTAAAGGAAAACCTTCACCTAAGTCTAAAAATCAAGCACCTTCAAATAACCCTCCAGAGTCCACCACCCAATCACCTCATCATTCTAAATCTACTAAGACCAAAAAGTCCTTTAAGTAAAAGAAGAAAACATTTGGTCCATGTAATTTTGTGGTGGTCCTAATCATGATGAAAGTAGATGTTTTAAGAAGATGGAAGCATTAGAGGCAGTAGTCAGACAACACAAAATTTCCATTCCATCTCCATCTCCTTCTACTTCTATAGGAAAAGGGAAAGCACTTTCAGCCAGGGCTATATCTTCATGTCAAGATCAGTGGATTTTTGACTCAGGTGCTTCTCACCATCCCAAACATTATAAGGATCTATTGTCTTCCCTTACAGATTGCAGTACATCACATATTGTTATGGGTAACTCCTCACAGATTGAAGTCTTGGGATCAGGTACTGTTGATAAACAAGATGGATGTTTTAACAATGTATTGCTTGTACCTCAAATCTCTTCTAATCTTCTCTCTGTATATCAAATATGTAATTTTGGTACTGGTAAAATTGTGGAGTTTACTTCACATAATGTTGTAATAAGAGAATGTAATGATCCTAGTGAGATAGTTGTTATAGGTACAACAGACCATACTGCAAGACTCTATACTTTTGATAAGTTTGAGTCTTTTATGTCTTCTGGTTCTTCACTTATAGCACATGGTAATAATCTCAGCAAATTGTGGCATGAGAGATTGGGACATTTGAGTTATGGATATATGCAACAAATGAGTACAAAACATCTCGTAAAAGGCCTTCCTAAGGTCTCATGTATTGATGGGGTATGTCCTGGTTGTCTAGTTGGTAAACAACACCAGGATCCATTTCCAGTTGGTAAACAACACCAGGATCCATTTCCAGTTGGTAAGGCCACACGTACAAATGCACACTTAGAGTTGGTTCATAGTGATTTGATGACTTTTCCAACTCATTCTTTTTCAGGGGCTAAATATGCACTCATATTCATTGATGATTTCACTCGTAAAACTTGGGTATATTTTCTCAAGTTGAAAAGTGAAGTTTTTGAGACTTTTAAGGCTTTCAAAGCCTTTGTTGAAAAACAATCATCTCTTCCACTTAAGAAGATACGAACTGACAATGGGGGGGAATATGATAGTAATGCTTTCTATGATTTTTGTAATGAGCATGGGATACAACATCAATTTACTGTCCCACACACTCCTCAACAAAATGGTGTAGCAGAGAGGAAGAATCAAACATTGAAAGAGATGGCTAATTGTATGATTCACTCTAAAAATTTGGGTCCACAATATTGGGCTGAAGCTATAAATTGTGCAAACTACATTCAAAACCGTATGCCTCACAAAGTTGTGCAAAATATGACACCAGAAGAAGCTTGGTCTGGGATCAAGCCTGATATTTCAGATTTTTGCAACTTTGGGAGTCAAGCATGGGCATTCGTTCCTGATGACAAATGTAAATCATTGGAGAAGAAAAGCCAACCACTCATTTTTTTGGCTATTGTGAAGATGTAAAAGCCTACTGTCTTTTTGATCCTGTCACACATGATGTGTTTTTTCGACGGGATGTTCAGGTTGATGAGCTACCCACTCCATAGGAGTGTACATCTAGTTCTTCTTCTCCCCTTCCTTCTACTGAGGATAGTGAGGATTTGCTTTTTATTATTGATGATGATGATGTTGCACTTATTCAGCCACCATAGCCATCTTCTTCACCACCTTTGCCTAAGTGGGCAAAGAACACTCTACAGGCAGCTGGTTCTTTTGTTGGTAATCCATTTGATTCTCGTTGCACTCGCTCACAAACATCTGGTGTTGCTCTTTTGGGACAAGCTTGTACAGATGATCCAGTGTTGTTTTCTAAGGCTATTGGTATACTAGAGTGGGATGTTGCTATGTATGATGAGTATTCTTCATTGATGAAGAATGATACTTGGGATCTTGTCCCTCTTCCTAAGGGAAGAAAACTTGTAAAATGTAAATGGGTCTATAGGACCAAATATGCTACAGATGGATCAGTAGATAAGTACAAAGCTAGATTAGTAACTAAGGGTTTTTCATAGGTGGAAGGGGTTGATTACTCTGAGACCTTTTCCCCTGTAGCTAAGATGGATTCTATTCGGCTTGTATTATCTCTTGCTACTTCACATTCTTGGTCTATTAGTCAGATGGATGTGAAGAGTGTTTTCTTGCATGGTGATCTCCATGAGGAGATCTATATGGAGCAGCCTCTAGGATTTGTGCAAGACTCATCATTGGTTTGTAGACTCCATCGTTCTCTTTATGGCCTCAAACAAGCTCCTCGAGCTTGGTACGAGAAGATGGATAGTTTTCTTTTGAGTCCTGGTTTTATTCATTGTGAGTCAGATCACAATGTATACATCTTGAAGCAAGGTGAGGAGCTTGTCATTTTGGTTTTGTATGTTGATGATCTCATCCTCACTGGCAGTTTAGATTCCTTGATACATGACATCAAGGACAAGTTGGAAGATAGGTTTGATATGATAGATTTGGGACTTCTACATTATTTTCTTGGTCTTCAAGTTTTTCAGTCTTCTGAGGGCATTTATATTGGACAACAGAAGTATGCAACAGATCTTCTTCATCAATTTGGCATGGCTGATTGTAAGCCTACACCCACTCCATATCAGTCAGGTATTGTGTTGTCTGCCACTTGTATGACTCCTCTTGTTGATTCCACTTTGTATCAACAACTTGTAGGTAGTCTTTTATACCTGACTCATACCCGTCCTGACATTACATTTGTTGTGAACCTTGTCTCTCAGTTCTCACATGAGCCTCATGAGAGTCATTGGCAAGCAGCCAAGTGTATTTTGTGCTACATTCAGGGCACCACTCACTTTGGTATACATTACACACCATAGAGTTCTACACAGCTTATTGGATACACTGACTCTGATTAGGCTGGTGATGTTGACACTCATAAGTCCACTTGTGGATTTGCTTTCACACTTGGTTCAGGTCCAGTTGCTTGGGCATGTAAAAAGTAGAATGCTATTGCATTGTCCTCTACTGAGGCTGAGTATCGAGGTGTTGTCAAAGCTAGTCAAGAGATACTTTGGCTTTGACAGTTGCTTGGAGAGTTTGGCTTCACACAGCAGGGTCCTACTACTCTTTGGTGTGATAAACAAAGTGCGATTGCTATTTCATGCAATCTTGTTGAGCATCAGTAGACAAAACACATTGAGATTCACATGCACTTCATTCGACATCTTATTCAAGATGGAGTTCTTTCTTTGGAGTTTGTGCCTACAGCTGAGCAGATTGCAAACATCTTCACTAAACCTTTGGCTTCTCCTCATTATCTTCAGTTGTGAGCGATGCTTGGGGTGAAGGAAGTTGTCCTTGGGGGGATTTCCCATGAAGTCCTTCCTTCCTTTATTCTTCATATATTTTGATTGGTTTGTACATGGGTACCTTATCAGGCCTAGTAGCCAGGACCCATCCTTGTTTGTCATTCTCCCTATGTTTTGCTTAAGGGAGGGTGTTGGAATAATGCATATTTAAGCTTACCTAGGGTTAATAGGGTAAGTTATTTATTACCAAGGGTAAAATTTATTTACCTCGGTTAATTTATTTTATTGTTGAGAATTTCTCAACAATATATTTGTTCGTAGTATGAGAAAACAAATAGTTTGTTTTCTCTATTTTGTAATCATTACAAATAGTTTATTAACATGAAACAAACTATTTGTATTATAAATACTTTGCATTATATGAGAAATTAACTAGAGATTATTAAGAGGATATAGAGAAATTTGTGGATTATCACCTATTTTCTAGGTGTGACAAATTTATTTATTATCTGGAAATATTTGCAGGTTATTTGTTGTGGGTTCTTTCTCCTGGATTGATCCTGTGGATCCTGTGTATCTCCTGCTCATTCCTTCATCTCTTAGAATCATTACATGCTTTTTTTGGTTCATTTTTATGTATTATCAACCTTCATACCTCACTCCTCAGCCCATTACCTACTATAGTCAAATACACTCAACTATGTTGGGAGATGTAAAACTCTGTAGATGAATATATCTCTTTTGCAAGGTTACTCATAAATATTTAACCCAATGAACCATTTGAAACCATCTCTCAACATCCAATCTTAACAATTCCATGTTCAAACCTATAACATGGCTATGTACACCTATAATTAGTTGTAGGTGAGTGTTCTTAGAGTAAGCACATCTATAGGTGCTTATGAGGATAGTAACACTACTTATCCTCTCCTTTTGATGATCCTCAAGGTCATGAAACATACTTTCAAATATTATAACCCTATAATCATGGAGGCAAGGTCTAGTTTTCAACCTTGGTAAAAAAAGGTCTCTTTATAGCTTAAACTTATAGGTAATCACTAGTTGAGAACAATGGTTCAAAGTGCATATTTAGGCCTTCCTAGTAATAAATACATAGTGATAAATCACCTCCTTATTTTTGAAAAATGTGATCATATGATAGGAAAACAAATTTATCCATCTAGGTTATATAAAATGTTTTTCAACATTGTTGTATGATGTTCACAAAACACCCTTGGATGTTTGTTTTCACATTTTTGGGAAACCTTTCCTAAATTAATCATTTGACCTCTTGAAGGTTCTCCACAGTTGGAATACCAACATAAAATATCTAAATGGTCTGATATGTTTAATTCCACTTACCAAGATCCCAAGTAAAACTTTTTCATGTTCCAACCTTCCCATATAAGGACCTATATACCTCTACTAGGACCACCTGTAGGTGGTTATTATCACATATAGACAGAGAAGTAGACTAGGACAATATAAAAAGACACTTATTTTTATTGACACTTTAAATACCCTCAAAAAAATTTAAAATTTACTTATTTTCACTTTTATATATTGATAAAACTATCAAATTCTCCTTATCATTATGACGTCAGCAAGGAGATTCATGTAGATGAAGATTGAGTTGTAGCAAGTAGATTGTGTGCATAGGCAATGAAGATTAGTTTCAATTTAAAAAACAATATACATACTTAAAAATATTAAGTGAAATAACTTAAACTTTTTACAATTTGGAACAAGTCAAAACTTCATTTCAACATGACATTCTTCTTTCATGGCACCTATAGGTGCATACCAATAACAGAATGTGTGAATGACAGCGTATGATTGTCATAGTCTCTTCTTATTGAAAATTTAAGGTTTATAATTTATTTCCCTGATATGAGATTGTTTTAAAAATAATTATACTTCAAAAATACCTACATGGACATTTTAATTAGGTTCTACACACGTGTTTTAGCATAGCTACAAGTGAAATTGAGTAGAGTTGACTCTGGACATAACAATATTGAAAACTTGATCCAAGCATGATGATATGAGACAAAACATGAATTTATTATGATAAATATGTAATTTATCCATGTGAAAAATCACATCACATTACTATGAGACCTATTATGAGAACCAACCATTCTACAAACTAGGAAAATTGACTAAGATTGCACATGGTGGCACCTTCCTACAACATGAGATAACTTGCTCATATAAACATCATTAAACATGAAAATAAACATGAAGATAATTTGATAATATATCCCACATCCTTTTTAGTCAACATAACCAACTAGTTTGTATGAACTTTCCCAAAATGGAGTAAAACCTATAGGGTTCATGAAATAACAAGCAGCAAAACATGATCAACTTCATGAAGATGGTTCATAAAGCACAAACCACCATTATTCAAAATATTATTATTTAAATGAATTTATATTATTTTAATATCACCTCCCAAAGGAATTTGACTTGAAACCTCTTCAGCTATCCGTACTAAGCACAAACCTACTGGTCACTTTTGTATGTTTAAAAAGTTAAAGAAAGAATATAACAATTTTGGCTCAAACATGGAACTTATAGAGGATGTCAAGAATTTATATGAGTGTGAGGAAGATTATTATGTATTACATGACCTTTTTCCACATTCCAATTTCCCCCATGGGCCATACAAGTTCCAAACTCACCTTTTTCAGTTGATTACTTGATCTTCAGTTAGATAACATATACGATTCTAATTGAACTGACATTCCTAATAGGGAGTATGAATTATTAGATGTCTTAAAAAAATATGACACTTTTACACCTTGGTAACAATACCAATTGTATTTATGACATCTAAAATCCCACTAAATGACCCAAAATGACAAATAGATTAATATGACTAAGACCAAGGCTAATATAGCATTAAATAACATCAAGTAAACTCTAATACACTTCATGATAAGATATTATACCCCATAAAACATTAAAAATTCAATTTTTAACCTATAAGGGCCCCAATTTGACTTTTAGGATCAAATTTTATCAACAATACCTTAAAACAAATTTTTAGTTCTAAACTCCATATACAACTTCAAAAAATTCTGTTTTGTGCTTTCTAGACCTAAAAAAATCTGATTTTGATTTGTGGGTTTAAAATTAGTTATATGTGTAACCCAAAAATAATAATATACCTAATGTATATGAATGGGGAAGACCTAGAATTTTTGGAAAATATTGAAAGCTCTTCACCAAACTCTCAAACAAATATTCACAAAAAAGTGCCTGTTTATTGCCCATAGGGTCACCTAGAGATGTTTTTCAATGATTTGAGCCTATTTTGAATTATTTTTAACTATATAATAATGTGTTAATACTTTTAAACTAATTATAAATCCTATAAAATCAAAATTTTCCCTTTTAAAGATCTAAAATACTCATTTTTAACTCCATTTATGAGCAAATTTGTTAAAAACCATGATTTCCTTTATGATATATACCTATGTTTTATAATTTAATATCACTTAAGGTATATTAAGGATATTAAAATATTTTTAAAAATTAAATGACATAAAAAAATACCTCCATATAAAATTTTAATAGATTTCACTTAGTAAAACACAAAATATACACTTTTAGTGCTTCCTAGATTGCATAATCTCATTTTTGAAAGCTTTTAATTATGAGTTTTAGCATTTTATTTATTTCAATTAGGTATAAATACCTAATTTTTTTTTTAATTATTAAATTTAATATCTCTTATAATCATTACAACTATTACATAGATTCAACCAGTCACTTAAACCTCTCAAAAAATGTCTTTTCTAACTGTCTCTCTTGCATGCTTACAACCCTACAACGTGTACCTTTACCTTTATCCATTATTTTCATTTAAATTTTTATTTATTAATGTGTATTAATTTTATTTTTTCCCCATAATATCTCATATAACTTTTAATTTTCAACAAATAATTGAAAAAATTAATTACATCTCCTAAAATTGAGTTATTGGGGTTTTAGAGCACCTTTCCTTCTTAATGATTATGCATAAAGTTAATACCATGTAATTTTAAATAAATTAATGTAATATTTATTGAATTTGGGCACCTATATTCCAATAATACCATTAAAACCAACTCTTTTTCTCTTTTATGAACCTAATATCTTTATATTGCCCTTAATATCTTGCAACTAGCTTGCTAAATGAATAGAAGAAACTTCTACCATAATTTAGACTTTTGAGCTATTCTTGAGCATGTATTTGGATTTGTGAAGGATTTGGCATGTGTTATGGATATTATTTAATCTTAAATCCATGAATTTAGTCTTCTTTAAAACCTTTATATAAGCAACTTTAAATAATGGTGTCAAATATTGTCAACAAAACCCTAGGAACCATCCTCTAAGTATCCAAAGAATATAATTTATGATGAATTAAATATTATTCACATCCAAAAATTTAGGAATTAAATGAACATGGTGATATATAATTTATATAAAATGGTATACCAACCCATTTATGTCAAGGATATTCCTATATTTTCTTACCATATAAAAAAACTATTGAAAATATTACTAACTATTAGATTTATCCAAATTAAATAGTTATCAAAATAGAGGGAACCAATGACCTTACCATGTATATTCCCTGATTGGTTCTAGATAAGGTGGTAGAATAATAATTTTAATCTCAATTGGTAGATTATTTGTAGTTGACATTAATAAATGCTAGATAAGGAATAGTCCACCCAACTCTTATCAGCATTAGTCAAATTTAGTATACCAGATGGGAACATTTTCATCTAGTGGGTAAGACCAGGACATATTATGACTTCAATTAGGCACCCTATAGTAATTTTCATCTATGTAAAATATTTAGTAACCACCTAAATATATGTATATCTAGGGTGAATATTAACTATGGCCATGTGTCATATCTACATGATGAGGTATTCATGGATGCTCTAAATGACAAAGAGGTTCAGAAAAGGATGAAAAAAGTTAAAAAGTCCCTAGTAATGGATATAAATATTCAATATAATAAAAATACCACCAATAATTATTATATAATTAATAAAAAGTATTAAACTTAAAATCCCCCTACATGACCCCTCTCATAGGTTGATATTCAAGGATGAGATTAGGTTGGTCCATCTAAGTATGTATCTATGATGGTAGAAAAAAGATCATATAGGATCCTCTTTAACATCCTACCCTAGTGATCACCATTACACCAACCATGATGGTGTTCACTCCTCTTCACCTGACTACCACTATATTGAGTACTGTAAGTGTAGCTCAATTTGGTGGACTATTATATATGCTACCATTTCCTCCACTAACTATGGCACAATAAGTAAGTCTAACATATTTACTCCCCCATATTTATGTTTTATCCCCATCATTATCCATATTCCAAACCCTTTCACCACTTCTTTGATCAATTTATCTAGCCCATAGACCAATGTCCACTCCCCCAAGTTCTCCTCAAGAAACCATTATTTCCCTCACCTCATCACTACCCATTACCCATCTAGATTCACTTGTTGTTGCTTCACCCATTTTAACACCATATTTTACTCTCATTTAGCCCCCTATTTTGTACATGAAGAAGTATAAGGTCCCTTCAATTTCTCCCCAGGTCACACTAACAAAGGAAACCTAAGAGGAAAAATTAGGGGAGGAAATGAATAAGGAGAAAGGTTCCAATTAATTAGAACCCATGTAGGTATTGGATAGTGATGAAGAGTGGTCCACTAAAGAGTAATGGGAAGATCATATCTAAACATCATCATCTAATATTATTATTGAGAACATTGAAAGTGATCTTGGATATGAATGGTTACTAGAAAAATAAACTTAGCTAGGAGACGTTGAGTGTTTTTGACTAGTTTAATCTCAACTAAACTAATATAGAATCTAAATGAAGATAAGGGATATGAATTAGAATATAAACCTTCAACCTCAACACAAGGGTTAAGTACTCATTCTCCTCATTCCCCATCTATTATTGTAGCTGATACTTTTATATCTAGTACTGTGACATCTATTTCCCATATCCTAGACTCCATGACTTCCCAAGAAACTATACTACCAATTTTGTAAACCCTAATCCTAACCCCTGTAACGAAGAATATGACACCCCCCAACCCAGTTTACATAGGATTTACTAAGATTTCCTATACATTAATAATGGATTATTTTCAAATTTTACTTAGTATCCCTTCCAATTATTCATTCTTTTCTTCCCAATCCCTCATCCCTCTAGGTATAATATATAGGTTTACTTTGAGAATTTATCCTCCCACACCATTTTTTTTCCTCAATTACTCCTTCCTAGCCATCCACCCAATTGGTCTTGACAATTATCTAGGTAACTTAAGAAAAATCTACCACTATTACATCAATAAAAGGGTTAGACAAAGGGAAGCTAATATTTGACATAGTGGCCCCCAATAAGGTCATTGGATGGAGGATATATATCCCCCCTTCCCCCAACTATGAATATCCTCTCCTAATTTAATACTTCCCCTTGGATAGTTCAATATTCTACCCTTACAACATAGGTATATCCCTCACCACAGTCGGTCACCTTGAATATCCCATAATGGATCTAGAAAATGCAACAAGAAGAAGGTAGGCATGAATTGGTCATTTTTGAGCAACCAATAATCAAGTTTCATTTTGAAAAAGAAACAAATTATATGATGAATATCAAAACAAAAATTATAATGGTTAAAGGTTAGTAGGTGGAACTAAAATAAAGATAAGATGTGTTATGTTTGATTAAGAGAATAATAACTCTCCCCTATGACTTGGGTGGTCATAGAGAATACCCCTACACCTTTGTGTTATTTGTAGGGAAAGTAATAAAAGAAATGTATATATTATATGATTAGTTTTTGGAGGCCCTATAAGAAATAAGTATCATATAGCCTTTGAGAGACCTCATAGTAAATTTACAAGGAAAAACTACAAATATATATGATACCATCCAATTGATAAGAGATGAAAAGAGGGAGTCATAATAAAAATGGGGATATTTCTTCTCCTTTATAGAATATATGAAGAAAATGGAGACCAAAATTTAGTTATAAGCTGAATAGCCAATAACAAGGCCTATAGTCACCTGAACCTAATAACTGATCTAGATTTAGCATGGGCCTAAAATTACGTAACATCTAGAAGAGATGGATTGATATAATGACATTAATATATGAAAAATATAGTTTAATAACTCATCAACCATGAAGGGTAGGCCATTGCAATTCTAGGGGAAATGATAATTACTAGTGTAATTAACCAATGCAGGTAGTTAGTCCTTAGAGCCATCTTCAAAGACCTCATTTAGATAATAATGAATACTTTTAAAGCAAAGGTCAAGGGTAAAATATATAAGACCCATGATGACTTTGAAATAGTTGATAAATTTTTATCGAAGTAAGGTCACTAATATAAAGACTCTCTATGTGGAGATTGTGGCTGCATTGAAAGCATGTATAAAATTTATGGACAGTCTCTGCTAACTCTTTAAAACATCCCTATTGTACTTTAGTACAATTGATATATATTTTATTTTAAAGTGAACCATTCCCTTTACTCATAAATTTTGGTGAGCAAGTGGGCTTCACCAACTACTTTAGATATAACCACTTCTAAAATGGTAGGGATAACAAAAAATACAACTACTAGAACATGAGTATCAACAATGGTAACCAATTCTTCAGAGGAAATTTCCATTATAATTTCACTAGTAATTTGCAGCAAACTTTCATTGGAAATTTTTTTGTCTCTTGTGGATAGTTTTCTATGTTGTGACCACGTGGGTTATGCATAACTCTTCCTGAATTATCCTAAGGGTGGTAAAAAAATTTAATATGGCTTGATAGATGAGGCATCCCCATCCCAATCCTATATATACATGTATCTACCACATTCCAAAGGGAGGATAATTTTTGATATTAAATACATATGGAGACCTTCTAGTTGTTCTAAAAAAATTGTGTTGCATTACTCACTCTCTTTCATATTTGTGTCATAGTGTTTATACATTTTGATCTAACTAGTAAATTAGTCTTTCTTGAAATATGCAATAATGATTTCAATTAGTTTACAATTCATTAGTAATTTTTTATCAATTAAAATGTGAAACAATAGTTTTAGGTTTTTATATCTTGTTTTTTTTGTAACAAGTTGGCTATGTTTCTCTATAAGATTTATGTATAAATGCCATTTGATGCAATTTAGTAGGCTAAATTATAACTAGTGTAAGGTGATTTTTGGTATTAGATATAATATTATTTTAATAACTGCTATATGTTGGAGAATTTTTCATGATGTCATAGAGGTGTCCAATTGAGTGGATGAAGTGCCTTGACAGTCTAAGTGTCAATGTCAAAGTGGGCAGTGTGCTTGTCCTAGTATGCTTGAAGTAGGCTTGGTTGATATTTAGTTTTGGCATGATTAAGGATGGGATAAAGTATTGAGCACGTGTTATGGGTCCTATCAAAGGCCAAGGATGATTTTAAATATTTTTAAAGCATGTGGTATTCATCCAGCTCTTCATTTGTTCATCTTGGCATAGTTGGTTCTGTGAAAGAAAAATATGAGTAGGTAATTTGCTAATGTCACTATTGCCACATATGGATGATTCAAGGACATTTGGTCATATGGGTGTGATAAAATTACTCCCAGGTTTATTGGCCCAAGTTTTAGATCATTTAATTGAGAAAAACAAAATTAATTAAGCTTCAAAGTTGGATTACTATGGAGATTATAGAGGTTCCCATATTTAGCTAGACCATCACTGCATGTCATGAAGATATGTATGAACCAGTATAGTTATGAATTTAATTCAAGTATGAATAAATTTAATATTGTTCAAAGGATTACATAGAGATGTTGTATATAGTGCCAAGAAGCTACCCTATAAATTTTTAATCTTGAAGTGTTGTCTACCTCAATTTATAAAGCTTCAAAGTTTATCTAGTAGACTGTGATGGGTAAGAGACCATCAAGTTTAGTCACATTAAAGTTTGAGGTCATTTATATATAATATCCAATAGTGAAAGTTAATTCATAAATCATGATCCAATAGAATGGATTAATTCAACATGTCAAAGGTTACATGAATAGGTGAGAAGTGTCACAAGCTTACTAGTTTAAGATAAGATCAATGATGAGCAGTGGTTCATACTAACAAAGATCAATGGTGTAGGACAAGTCAAAGAGTTAAAAATGTATGTGAGACTAAAAAGTGGCACAAGTATAAGGGGATGTCAATAAATTTCTCAAAAGGCATGGAAGTGTGATAGGTGTCATAATCTTGGGAGTTTTGAGAAAGATTTAATAGTGAGCACTGTAAGGAGGTAAGGACCAAGCTGATCCAAAAATATTGATGGTGTACATTTGGTCAATATTGTAAGGATCCATGAGGTGAAGTCAACATGTTCAAGGTCTAACATCTGGATAGTGGCAAACTATGAGTTAAAGTTCAAGCTACTTCTAAAGAAGATCAATGGTGTGAATTAAGTGAGCTAAGTGAAGAGCACAATGTGTTCTAAATGATCAAGGTTTAACTATGACTGTTTGAATTTAAATATTTGAATTTTGATGAAGGAAAGACTAGTGCCTACTTTTTAGGCCATAACTTTTGATCTATGAAAAATTTATTTTTGCTATAAAAAATAAAGATGTAGAGGAATCTAGATAATTTATTTTAAAGATCTTAAAGTGTGTATAGTCAAAGATATTGATCTCCAAATTTGAATGTGTATTTAACCATGTTTTTTAAGTGACTCAAGAAGAATATTTGAGTTTTTATTGATAACATTTGGATGTTTTAAGGGGACAAAGATATTGGAGAGTGTTTTAAACTCCATAGGGATCATCTTTACATATTTTTTAGGTTTGATCAATCTATATTCAATATGAACAAATGATTATAAGGTGACTATGTGTTCATTCATGATGGTTGTGTATACATAATGTTGTTTGAGTGAGTAGAGACTTAGCAAAAGGGTGTTGTGATGGTTGTTATCACTTAAAGATAACCTATAAATTATGTGGTATGGGTCCATATATTTGAAAGTGTTCTTGTGTTCTTAGTTTTCTTAGAGAAGTGTCAAAGAGGTGAATGGGTCTTTATAGGACCTAAAAGGTGCATTTTGTCCTATTTGAAAGAGGGAACTACTTAAAGGTGACCCATGTAGATGCATTAAGAGTGAAGGCATGTGTTTTACCCAACAAGTAAGGCTGTGAACATGATAATAATCATGAAGACTCTATAAACATTGAAACCAAATGTGATGGTTTCTAGGCTTCTATAATTAAGATGTGAGACCTATGAGAAGAGGTGTATGTGAGATTTGTGGAGAAAAAGAAAAAGTGTGTGTCTAGTGGATGGATTGTAGAGAAGAGTAGGATTGATGACTATGTATATGAATTATAGGCTATATTTATGATGTCAAAGATAGTGTTCTTGTAGGTTTGAATATTAAGGATGAGTGAAGGATAGATGATGTCTTTGGGAGCTTGGTGGTTGATTTGAGAGGTAGATTAGAGTGTGGAATATGTTGTGTGAAGAAATGAAGGGGGTTGATATACATTTTATCTCCATTAGATTGGTAGGTAATTAGTGATTAGGAGATTGTTTATTTCATAGTGTTGGGAGGGTGCTCAACATCTAGGTTAGAAATACTTGATGAAAAGGTGGTTACAAGGACATGATCATATTATGGGTAGGTTATCCTTGTGAAACAAGTGTTTCACTTAAGCTAGTTATAAGGACTTAACCAAAATATGATCAAAATGACTTGATCATCCTAGGGGTAGGAATTCCTTATGAAATAGGTGTTTCACTAAATTTTGATCAAAAGGATTTGATCTATCTCATGTTTGTGATCATTTCATAGGACAAGTATTCCATGTGTTTGAAGGCTTGAGAATGGGTTTTATTCCCAAAGAGGGTTACCCACATAGATCTTGTGGTGTGTGTATTATCTTGCATTATATTTCTCATTTTTGTGAATGAATTATATATTCTATGATTTCTTATGATAACTGAATAACGGTTTGGAAGGATTGGAATTGAATTTTAAATATCTTGCATCACTAATTCACCCCCCGTTAATGATTGTACCTATAACAATTGGTATTGGATTATTTCCTTTGGTAAAGGCTTGACAACTTGAAGGAGATCTAGGGTGAAACATACATAGCCATAAAATGCAAGGAGGTTTTTCCACTAAGAATGCACCAATGTTCAATGGATCCAATTATGTTTTTTGGAGTGTAAGGATGAGGACCTACATCATGTCCCTAGGGTTTAACACTTGGTAGTTTATTGTGGATGGTTATTCTACACCTACTATTCCTCCATTCAATACTACAAATAAGAAGTTATTTGAGAAAAAATATAAGGTAGTGAATGCTATCACTTATGGTCTTTTAGAGATCAAATACACAAAGGTAATCCATTACACATATACCAAGGAAATGTAGGATAAATTTGAGACTATTTATGAAGGATATTCAAAGGTTAAGTTGGCAAAGTTATAAACTCATCAAAGACAATTTGAGAGTCTTAAGATGGATGAAGAAGATTATGTGGCATCCTTTTTGTAGAGAGTTGATGAGATTGTGAACATCATTAGAGGTATTAGAGAGAATCATGAAGAATCTACTATAATTCAAAAATTATTAAGGTCTCTTTCTCTCAAGTTTTATTCTAAAGTATCTACTATAGAGAAAATTCATGACCTTACTCAGATGAAGATGGATGAATTGTATATCATTCTTATTACCTATGATATGAGAGTTGATGATGATAAACCACCAAAGAAGGAAGAAACATTCAAGATAAAAATTAAGCCAAAGAAGAAGTTCCAAGGTAATAAATTCAAGGAGGATGACATATCTGATATTGATGAAGATAAAATAATTTCTTTTTTTACAAGGAAATTGAAAATAGGGTCAAGTAAGTATAAGGGTAAACTACCCTTCAAATGCTTCAATTGTGGATAGGTAGGACATTTTGCTAATAAGTTCCCTCATAATCATAAGAATAATGATGATAAAGAGCATGGTGATGGATAGGATGAAGATAATAAGACATACAAGTCTAATAAGAGGAAGAAAGGATTCAAAAAGTTTGACAACAAGAAGTACTTTAAGGACAAGAAGAATCTCTACACCAAAGAAGATTACAACTCATTAGATGAGAGTGAAGATAGTGACTCAATGTATGCTCATCAAGATGATGGTATTATTTTAAATAAATATATTTTCATGGATGAGGAATGAATTTTCTCACATCAAAAGGAGTTTGCTTGGAGTGATTTAGATGATGATAAAGATGAGGTGGACTGTGAGACAAAATTGACGAATGCACTTGAAGAACTAAAGATTGAGAAGAAGATTAACAAGAGGATGAAGTCTCAAATCAAGAAATATGAAGAGAAATTTAGTGTTTTTGAGGAAATAATGAATGAATACATGAAGGAACATGAAGATATAATCAAGCATATCAATTGTCAATTGGAAATCCTATCTACAAGCCTAAAAGATTAAAAAAATGAATGTTCAAGGCATGTAATTGAAAAGGAGCCACTAAAATATAAGTTAGAGAAGACACATAGTAAGATATATCCATTTATGAGATTTGAAAAGAGCTCAAATGATTTAAGATAATATTCTAAGTGGTAAAAACCATGGAAGTTATATAACTAGTCTTGGATACAAAGAACTAGAAAATACAACTCAAGACAAGATGAAGACTAATATAAATCAAACCTTGAAGGTCAAAAAACTGTCAAGAAATGAAGATGATAGTAGAGTGAAGATGAATCATATTAGACAACTAAATGACATGAGGTATGTAAGTTTCAATGGTTATTATTACACATGTAATCAGTTTGGGAATAGAGCTAGAGAATGCAAGAGACCTGTTAGAAATGAGTTTTCATAGAACTATGAATGGTGTCATTTGTCAAAAGATGTGAACAAAGTTAAGTGTTTTATCTATCTTGATGATGGACATTTTGATAAACATTATCAAAATAAGGTAAGGAAAGGTGAGTCTTCTTTAAAAGGGTAGTTTGTTTTAATTGTCAAAAGAATGAACATATTGCAAGATTTTATTCTAATTAGGAAAGGTAAGATAATATTCTTGCAAAAGGTATAGTGTGCTTCAACTATCAATATAGAGGTCACATTGCTAGATTTTGAAAGTAAAGTCTTATAAGATAGAATAGGTTTAATTAGGATCCTAGAGTATAAGAAAGAAGACAAGTTAACTAATGGAAACCAAAGGTGGTAAGTATGAGTAATGGAGAGTCTGTAGGTCCAAGTAATCTATTTGTTATGGTGGATAATGCTATACAAGTTGGAGAGTGTTAAGAAATCTCATTGTTTACTCATATTGTCAATGAAGAGACCAAGCTCAAGGAGAATATGAAGGTTATGATTGAGGGTAGTTATGAGATGTGTTTGAATGGTAATGAAAAACCTATTATGTGTGAACAAGTTTCAAGATTGATTCCTATGTTGTCAAGGTCTAAAGGTGATTTTATACATAGCAAAGAAGCTAATTCAGTGATAAAGGTATGTCATGAATCTATGTTATACCCATGTGTTGTCAACATAGTCTTAGAAGAGAAGGAGAATGTTGTAGTGGATATGCAAGTTGTTTCTTTTAAGCCTAAGAATAACAATAAGAAGAACCATAAGTATCAGATGCCCAAGGAGGAAAAGGAATATGAGGATTTTTGGGTAACTCCTAGTTTCACGTTATTCTAAGGAACCATGTGAAGTAGGGTGTCTCTACCTATGCTTCTTAGGAGACATATTTTAGTGGAGAATAAAATGTTATTGTGGTGTTCTTTAGAAGGTAATAGAAGGCAAGAGATGAGTGTTTCTAGGTAGATTTGGTGTGTCAAGATGGAAGAAGTGCTTTGATGAGGTCATAATGATTTCATAAGGTGTTTTTTTGTGTATACAGTGTCTACAAGATCAAAATGGATGTTTTTAGGTGGCATAATGAAATTGGTAGAATTTCAAGAATATTTTGGTGATAAAAAGGGTCTATTCACTTATTTTTGATATTATTTAGGTGGTTTTATGGTTTAAAGGTATGTTGAAGTCAAATTGGGGATTTTTTGAGTGCTCTCAGTTTTTTGAATTTTGGCTTAAGGGCAAGTAGGCCTAAAATGAGTTATAGGATGTATGGGTTCCAAAAATTATCGATGCTAAAATCTTGGTCTACAAGTGTGTGATGTTTGTCTCCAAATATGTAAGAATTTTCAGAGGTGGGAATTGACCATAAGGAGGTTTTTTAAACTTGTTTATTTTTGAGATTCTAGAGTTTTGGGCTATACTAGAAAAGTGGTTTGCCTTATGATTTGAGGCATAATGATTATTAATAGGTTGAATGAGCCAAATGGGTTACATAATAAATATTCATAGGGATTTTAATTTATGTGGTTTTCAAATTATTCATGATTATATCAAAATGGAGGCTTAATTAACTAGTAGATTTGTGAAGGAAGTATGTTATAGAGGAGGATCTAGGTGATGAGAATTGGTATGCTTAAGGGGGAGTATGAGAGTGATCTATATATAAGTTTTTAGGTATTTAATGTGTGTATAATAAAATTTTTGGGATTTACATGTTATAAATAGGGCTATAAAGAGTCTAGATATGCCTAATGTGAAGAAGAGTGTTTTCTGATCAATTTATCCAAAAGAGCAAGGCATAAGTGTTCCAAAATAAGTTATTATGTTGGTTTAGAGAATGTCTCTTATTTGGTGAGTATCATGAATTTCTATTGATGGTCCTTAAAGTGTCTTGGAGAGAAGGATAGAAAACCTATGTAGTGGTTCTTCATGGTGTGTGAAGATCTGAATATGCTCAAGAGGTGTAATGGCTTAGAGATATTATGGGGAGTCCATATTAGATGTTTATTAGTGGGTTTAATCATATTTTAGTTATTTTTTGTGTTCTTTCTTCATCCATTATAGTGATTAGTTGAAGAGGGTGTTGGCATGTAGCTAGAGGAAGTTGTCAATGCAAAAAAGAGGTAGGATCAAGGTAAGGGGGATTTTTTTATCATATATATATATATATATATATATATAAGGTGGTGATATATTTTTGTTGGGATTTTTAGGTCCTTAGGATCATTTTATTCCCATTTTCTCATTGTGTCAAATGGGGATAAGGTTCCTTTTGTGTGAGTGATTGAAGAGAGAGAAGGAAGGTGTTTTATTGATGGGTGTTGACATAAATGAAAGAGGGGGATATTATTGGAGAGTTTTCATTGATGTTATGGAGGTGTCCAGATGAGTGGATGAATTTTATTAATAGTCTAAGTATCAATGACAAAGTGTGTAGTGTGCTTGTCCTAGTATGCATGAAGTAGGCTTGGTTGATCTTTAGTTTTGGCATGATTAGGGATGGGTCTAAAGTATTGAGCATGTATGAGGGGTCTTATTGGAGGTCAAGGATGATAGGATATCTTTTAGAAGTGAATGGTATTCATCTAGTTATTAATTATGTTCATCTTGGCATAGTGGGTTATATGATAGAAAAATGTGAGTAGGTATTTTGATGACATCATCATTACCACATATGGATGAGTCAAGGGGAGTTGGTCATATGGGTCTGATCACATTACTCCCAAGTTAATATGGTCCAAGATTTAGTTCATGTGATTGAGTGTAACAAATTTTATTAAGGTTCAAAGTTGGATTTTTAGGTAGATTGCAAAGGTTCCCATACTTAGCCAAACCATAACTGCAGATCATGTAGATATGTATGAACTAGTATATTTGTGCATTTAATTTAGGTAAAAAGTATCTACATGAACTAGTATGTTTGTGAACTTAATCTAGGTATGAATAAATTCAATATTGGTCAAATGATTACATAGAGATATTTTCTATAGTGCTAAGAAGCTACCCTAAAAATTTAGAGTCTTGAAGTGTTTTCAAGATGAAGTTATAAATAGTCAAAGTTGCTCTAGTAGACTATATGGGTTAGAGACCATCAAGTTTAATCATGATAAACTCTGAGGTCATTGATCTAGAAGATCCAACGGTGTGTTTTATTTCATAGATATTGATCTAATAACACATGTGAATTCAACATATCAAAGGTTGCACATGTAAGTGATAAGTGTCACAAGATTGATAGTCTAAAATAAGATCAATGGTGAGAAGCAGTTCATATTCATAAAGATCAATGATGCAAGATAACTCAAAGAGTCAATAATGCATGCAAGACTACCAAGTGTCACAAGCACAAGGCACCATCAGTAAAGTGCTCTAAAGGCACATGAGGGTGCCAAGTGTTATAATATTGGGAGATTTGAGAAAGATTTAATGGTGAGACCTACAAGCTAAGGAATAAGATGATCTATAGAGATTAATAGTGTGCATTCATTCAATATTACAAGGATGCATGAGATGAGGTTAAAATGTTTGAGGTTTAACATTTGGATAGTGGCACACTATGCGTTAAAGATCAAACTAATTTTTAAGAAGATAAATGGTGCAAATTGAGTGAGATAAGAAAAGAGTATGAGATGTGTTACAAGTTACTAGGGTTTAATTGTGACCATTTGAATTCAAATATTTGAATTCAATGAAGGAAATAACATTGCTTGGGTTTTGGGCCATAAATTTTGATCCAGGATAAATTTCTTATTGCTATAAAAAAGGAAAGATGTATAAGACTCCATGGTGCATCTTATAATATATTTTAATGATTTGAAATTGTATATAGTCAAATATAGTAAGATCTAATGTTGATTGTGTGTTTGAACATGTTCTATAAGTGACCTGAGGAGGATATTTGAGCTATTCTTGATAGCATTTGGATGTTTCAAGGGGAATGAGCTATTAGAGAGTGTTTTAGACTCTATGAGGATAATTTTTATGGCATTTTTAAGGTTTTACCAATCCATATTTAGTATGAACAAAGGCTTATAAGGTGACTATGTGTTTGTTCATGGTGGTTGTGTGTATAGAATGTTGTTTAAGAAAATTGAGCTTTAGCATAAGGGTGTTGTGATGGTTGATATAACTTAAGGAGAACTTATAGATTATGTGTCATGAGTCCATGCATTTGAAAGTGTTCTTGTGTTCCTAGTTTGCTTAGAGAAGTGTCAAATAGGTGAATGGGTCTTCATAGGTCCTAAAAGGTGACTTAGACCTATTTTAAAGATGGTTGTTCTTAAAGGTGACCCATGTAGATGCATTAAGAGTGAAGGCATGTGTTATGGATGATAGTGAAGATTGTGAACATGCTAATAATCATGACTACTGAATAAAATGTGAAACCAAATTTGATGGTTTCTAGGCTTGTAGAAATGAGATGTGAGACTTGTGAGAAGAGGTGTGTGAGAGAGTTGTGGAGTGAAGGAAAGAGTGTGTACCCAATGGATGGGTTGTAGAGAAGATCAAGATTGATGATTATGTGAATGACATGTAGGTTATATTTTTGATGTTAAAGATAATTCTCTTTAAATTTTGAAGATTGAGGATGAGCAAAGGATAGATGATGTTTATATGAGCTTGGTGGTTGATTTAAGAGAAAGATTAGAGTGTGAACTATGTTGTGTGAATAAGTGAATGTAGATAATATACATTATATCTCCATCATATTGGTATGTAATTAGTGATTAAGAGATTTTTATTTTCATAGGTGTTGGTAGGGCTCTCAACATCTAGGTTAGAATGACTTGATGAAAAGGTGGTTAGAAGGACTTGATCAACTTTGGGGTAGGTGCTCCTTGTGAAATAGGTGTTTCACTAAAGTTGATTATAAATACTTGACCAAAAGGTGGTCTAAACTACTTGATCATCCTAAGGGTAGGTGTTCCTTATAAAATAGGTGTTTCACTAAATTTTGATTAGAAGGATTTGATCAATATCATTTTTTATTATCTTATAGGATAAGTAGTCCATGTGTTTGTAGGCTTGAGAGTGGGTTTTATTCCCCAAGATGGTTTCCCACATAGATCTTGTGTTATGTGTATGATATTGTATTATCTATTGTTCATTTTTATGAATGACTTGTATATTCTATGAATTATTGTGATAATTGAATAAGGGTTTGAAAGGATTGGAATTGAAGTTGAAATATCTTGCATCACTGATTCGCCCCCCCCCCCCCATCTTAGTGATTATACCTCTAACACTATAGTGGTATTGATAACAAGTAACCTTTAGTTAATAACTTAGAGTTAACTAAATCATATCCCTTAGACCTCTTCACTATGTTTTTTAATCCTATGTGTTAAAGTAGTAATATGCAAGCATTAGTTCCTTGACATTTATCCTTGTTCTAGAGCTAGTTAGAAAGAATTCATGTTCCTTATTTACAATCCTCTTTTTCTACCTTACCCTCCACTCCTTTTGTGGTTTATTTCAACTCTACCTACCTTAGAATAAATCCATAATCATCACCATTCCATTCAACCCAAGTGGATTTAGGATCCATATTCACATCTGAACCATCTATGTTAATAATTACTTCACTCACTTCCATTCCACCATTGGTCATTGAAAGACTCAATACCTGTAAATCATGTCTCATAGTGAATTAAATCTTTATTGAGATCTAAAAAATGTTAGAGGTTACATCGTATATGTTTTATGGTGTGTATAAAACTCATAAAAACACATAGGTCCCCTTTTCTTCTATGAAAAGGGACATGTTAGTCATAATAATGTGGTTTTCCAAATTGATGACATATAATAACAAATTAGTAACATTTCCCTTTGGTAAGTTGATGTTTGACTTGATGGATGGTTGATGGATTGATTATTTCTTTGATATCACATCATTATGATTCTAATTATTTTTTCAATGTGAGGTAATATGGTTTGATTTATAGCATTTCGACAGTGATTTGGACTGTTGATCTTCATCCAAGATCAAGGGTTGAGAATGGGTCAAATTATTAATTAAATGAGAAAGGTTGGGAAGGCATTGTCTTACCTTGGGATTTAATAACTAATTGGGATTGGGATTTGGTTGATTGCCTTGGATTTAGGGAGATTGGATGTGGTGTAAGACTTTGGGATTTGGATATGAGATTACATGGGTATTTTTAGGGATTGGATGATATCATGATGTGGAGTTGATGTGAAGATTTTAGATTTTATTTATTTAGAAATTATGGATGTCTAGATGCACATCAAATTTATTATTAGGGATAGGTTAACAAATTAACATAGTTTAACCAAATAACATGATATGAGATGAAATTAGGGGGACTGGAAATGTCACTATGGAATTGATTAACTGGGTGGGGGGTTAGGATAGTGATTTTAATTTATGATGGGATTAGGATTAGGGTTTTGGATGAAATTAGTTTGGTCTAGTGAATAGTGTGATGATAAGATAAAATTGACACTTATGTGTCTAATTTTAGGTGTCCATATTTTAGCCCTCTTCTCAAGGGTGTTGAAACTAGAATATGTAATAGAGCTGAAAATAATTCAAAAGAGTAAATATGGGTGCATAAATATTCCCATGTAATTTATTTTGTAGAAGTAAAAGAAACTAATCACACAAATGCCCCTAGTGGCAAGTGATGAACTTTGAATGGATGAAATGAAGGGTGATGGGTTAATTAGGGAAGATTCCCCCTTGAGAGGGTATGTGGGAATGAATGAAATTGAGGGGATCTTAAAAAAAGAGGATGGTTAGAATAAATGTTAGCATGGAAGAATGAGTGTTAAAATGGAGGGGTGGGTGATGAATAAATAAGGTATGGGTCATACTAGGCTATGATGTGATAGATTAGGATGATGTATTAGATGTTTGATGGAGGATATTGGATGGATAATATTGAATCACTTAAGTTAAGGATTTCATGATTTGATTGGTTTAGATTTTTTCAAGAAACAATAAATGTGAGATGGTGGATTATGAATAATGTATCTTGATAAAGTTGTGAGCTTTGATTTGGGAATAATATATCCAAAAAATCTATAATAATGATTGTGGAAATAATGTATTCCAAGAAAGTTGTGAGATTAATGTTTCCCTAATCAATGGCATGTGCAAGGTAACATATCGAGAAGTTGAATGATTGGATTGGATGCATTATTCATTGATGTGAAAGCATAAATCAAAGAGTGAACCAATTACATGAATTAATGATTTTATGATCAAATTAATGGATGATTTTATGATTTAGTAATGTCATTTGAAAGAATGAATAAGCCAAAAAAATGGGCATGTGAGGACTCCCCTAGTAGTAATGGATCAGTGCTCCTACTATAAATCAATTATATTGGGTTGGATTATATAAGACATGGATATATGTGAGATTGGATTAGATGATATTGGATGTGGATTATATAATATTGGATATAATTTAAGATAATTGGATTAGATAGGGGATGCATCAACATGATGTAGACACACTTAAGATATAAGGATGGTTGTTAGATATGGATGATTAGTTGATGGGTAGTTAATCATAATAAATGATGTTATGGATGTTGATGATGAGAGATAATGATAGATAGTTATATATGGGTTAATAGATAGTATTAATGATTAGTGTATGGGAATATGTTTTTGATGAATAATTGAGATACATTTATGGTGTAGTACATGATATGCATGGATGTTGATGGGGATGGGTACATGAAATTATTCTTGCATATAATTTTTATTGTTTAATCAACCTTATATTGATATGGCACATGACAAAATACACCATGGTATATGAGAACTATGATGTCATTGTTGTTAAATGTTTCTAGCTTAATGTAAATGCAAAATATGCAAATAAAAGTTAGGCAAAAAAGTAAACAAACACATAAAATTAAAAAAAAAATCATTATAAATCATATTTTCATCCATTAAGTCCAATTCCATATGTGAGGATTAGATGATACTGAGAGCTAGATGGTGCCCCTGTTAATGATATATGTAATGGAATTGGATTAGGAACAATATATCCTAATGAATTTTGGAATGATGGTGTAAAATTGATTAGGTATTTGAGCTTGAGTATGGAAAAAAAAAATTCTTTGGATTTTTTGGCTTTATATCTATTTTTTATAGATTTTTTATTTATTTTTCTTAATTTTTGGATTTTGTGGATGTATGTATAAGGGATGCTAACAAATGGAGAATCAATTATATACATTGGGATAGAATTATTAGTGGATGGAATGGATTTAATATGATATTTATGGATGAGTAATGATGGATACATATGGATTAGGAGTGATTAGGGATGAATATTGGAGAATTATGGATGATTAAGAATGGATACAAGTAGATTATGGATGGATATGAATGGATAGGAATGAATAGGGATGATAAGGGACAATGAGATATTGATGGTGAAGATGATTACGATGTATAAGTACCACATTAAATAATAATTAAGTTCCTATTGTCCAAAGTACCATGCTAAGAATACACCAAGATATTTCCCAAATAGGTCTCAAGACTTGTTCCAACTCCTTATTAAGGTCAAAAAAAGAGAAAGGATGGACATGATAGGATATGTAAAAGGATTATGTCAAGGATGGTTATGAGTATATATATTTTCCCCCAAAGTGTGTGGTAGTTTTAGATAATTTATTTATGCATAAAACTGTAAACTAGTTTTCACCATGGTACTTGCCCAAGGCTCCATAGAAATGGTTTTCACTTATGGATAATTGTTTCTCTTTATCATTTGATTTTTAATTTTTATTTATTTATTTTATTAAATAATCTTGGATCCTTAAAGTATGCACTCCATATATGTTTGAATTAACTTCATTGATTTCTATGTTGGCTTACACAAGATTGATAAGGATACTATCATAGCCCATATGATAGAGGATGCTACCAATGAGTGTAAATTGGAAGGAATATTAGATGAAGGTTGTGTGTTGGTTATGTGAATAATTTGGAGGGATGTTGTGAATTTTATGATATGTATAGGTTTCATGATACAAAGGGGTGTTGGGACAAATAATCTCACATTTTATGAAACTGAGAGTAGCCAAAAGTTGGATGATCAATAGATTTTATATTATATTGATGGTGTCTTCAATATGTGATGGGGAGCTATCATGAAACTATGTCAATGTAAGAGAATGATTGATTTATTCATCCATTGGTGCCTCAAAAGGTTTTTCACCAATGGTTTCTTCTTGATTTAATTTTTTTTTAATTTGAGTTTGGTCTGATCGTGCCTCAAAAAGGTTTTCACTAAGGGACTTGGATTTTTTAATTTTATTTTCTTGTATATTTTGATTTTTATTTTTATTGAGGAAGTATTTCATCTTCCTAGGATATATTGATGATGATTTGTGATCTTATATTATGATGATAGCATGAGGTTCCATAATTTTTTTGATTTCTTTATTTCTATAAGAGAAGGCTGGTAATATGTGATTTTATCAATCCTAATTAATAGGTGTAGGAGATTGTAATAAGGTTTATTTTATGTGATTTTTTCAATACCAATAAATAGGTGTGGAATATTATGGGAGATTGAATGTAAACATGGTGTAAAGGAGTTATTATTTTTATGAAAGTATTAGTTTTAACATAATTCTCATGGGGAATATGAACTTAGTTTTCTTGAATGTTGGGTAAGGATTCCTCAAAAACCATAAAATTAGTACTAACATCTTCATGTTAGTTTGTAGATGGTTTGTAATGAATGACATGAAAGCATTTGTTTACATGAATATTGAATGGTTTAATTATTCCTTACTCATTGATATTGAGGCATTTGCCTTGTAGTTCATGCTTCTATAGATTTTATTTATTATCAAATATTTGTTTCTTTGGAAATAAGTCACGAGGTTTTCCCCATAGAATCTTGAGTCATTTTTATTGTTGATTTACTCTTATATGAGGAGGCTAGATTTGATAGATGATTTTTTATCAAATTAATAAGATGTTGATGTTTATTTTCCCATGTAAGATAGGCCTGCCTACATGGAAGGCATTTGGGATTTTTATAGCTATAAGTACCTTAGCCACTTAAGGTATGTAGTGTTGGATTATGTAGGTTTCAATGTGTGGAAGGAGATTAATTGATGAGTTTAAAATGTGATTATGAAATATAGGTTTATAATATATTGTTTATCTATCAAATATTGGTGGTGAGTCAAAAATGATTTGGTTCTAAGTTAAGTTTACAAAGTATGGGTTCATTGAAGATATGTGGTTGGTTAAAAATGGGTGGAACAAAGATGAGTGGTTGGTCATGTAATGGTTTATGAACATATAATATTATATAAATGTGTCCTTTGTCAAAATTGGATGATTAAACAAAAAATAATTAATTGATGATGGATGATTCAAAAAAAAGGGTTCATCGAATATGGGTTGGTCAAGGATGGACTAGATATCATGACCTTAACTTGGAAGTAGAGGATTTTTATTTTGATTTGGGAGGGGACCTCAAAGTATCCTATTTTACTAATTTTAAATTATGGATAAACTTCATTCTTGAGTATACAATAGTCCTTGAAGTTGTGAGGATAGGACATGAGTGGGTCTATGTAGCTTATAGGCTAGATCAATGTGGTATTTGTGATAGGGTTAGATGATGTTTAATTTCTACAGCTTGAAGGACTTATGGGTAGTGGATGGATAATGGTTGTATTCTGAATGCTAAGATTTTGGATTGGTGGATCAAGTGCCTAGAAGGGATGTTAGGTGGGATACCTATTATGTAAGATGTTGAAGTTGGGTGATCATGTTTTGGCTTAGGAATGGGGATGCTAAAACCAAATTATGATGGAAGTTGACATGGGATATTTTTAGATTCGAATGGTAGATAACATATGGGAGACTTTCTTAGTCCATGAATCTATTAGTATCACAAAGAATAAATGGATATGGAATAGAAAGATTATTGTTGTTTGTTAAAATTTCCATTAGATTGGGTTGTGTTTGCTTTAGATTTATTTGGGTTCACTTTATTTTTATTGACTTGATTTTCATTTTGAAACTAATTCCATTAAGTCTAGTACTCATTTAACACATAATGTATCATTCATAGTATATAATACAAACTTAGACTATTTTAGTGGGAGTATAATTGACCAGTGGCCCACTAATATATCCTAGAATATAACATGTATGTGGTGGGTGATCTTCAAGAATATTGTTTTCCCTATACCACTATTTGATATAAATCTAAGAGATATTAATCTTAGATTAAAAGGTTTGGTATAGGTGTATCCTCTATATACCTTATGATACATTAAGGCCCAAATCTATGATGCAAATGTGTTGTTAAGGGCCTAGGTATTAGAGGATGAAACCCCCTCAGTTCATATCACTAGTAAAATAGATGACCACTTAGCTAGTAATGAAATCTCCCTAAGAATATATACATCCCAAAAAAACAAAAGGTTTTTCAAAATGTTTGGGGATGAAATCCTAATGTTAGAACCTTAAATAATGAAAATAAAAGGGTGAGAGTTATTTTTTATGCCCAATATTACCTTAAGATGTAAGTTAAGAGAATACACAAATACACATGTTCTAACACATAAAATCCTAGATCAATTTTGATCCCTAATATTACCTTAAGACATAAGTGGGATCATACATGGATTAATTATATACACACATAGGCATCAAACTCAAAAGAAATAAAAAAATGCTAATTTAAGTTAAATTTTTAAATGTGTATGTTTGTGTTTGATTGATCTTTGGCTTTGATACTTCCGATAAATTTGTTATTATTTTGGTAAAATTATGTCTTTGTCATGTAAAAACCCTATAAAAAATATTGGTAGTCTCAAAACTTCACAGATCCCAAATAGAGAATTTAAAAAAATTGTTGTGCAAAGCACAAACAATGGGATGACTAGAAATTATGTGATTTTTTCACAAGAATTAGACAACCAAAAAAGAAATATAAAAGTAAAAATGTTGAATTGATAAGTAAAATTTTCATTCTAAATAGTGTAGATGATTATATTATCATAAATAACTTGATTTTTACACTAGAAGTAAATAATAGAGATATACAGATAGAAGCATAATTGCTGAACATAGAAGTGGAAATACTAAAAAAAGAAGTGGAAATGCTATTCTAAAGAGAGTAGATGATGGGAGGATGACAAACAAAATGATTTATACACTATAATTGCATAAATTAAATAAATAAACAAAATTAGAAACACTGAAGAAAGAGGTGGAAACATCATTTTGTAGATCATAAACAACACAAGTCTAAGAATGAAATATTGAAGATAAAAACAATAATTCTGAATTGAAATTGATCTAATTAGATTATATAAAATGGCCAAACAAGCCTATGGGATGTAACAAGAAAAATGATGTAAGAATTATGGGTTTTTGAGTCTCACTAGGTATGATAAAATATATACGTAAAAATAGTATTAATACATTAAAATTTTGAAATAACCAAATTCCTACATTAATTAAATAAATACCTATGATAAGAATGAAAAGGGAAAAGAGACACACCTTTACTTACAAATGAATATTCTCTATTTGATTTTTTCAATTTGATCCTTTGGTTGTTAGATGTGATTACTCAAATTAGTGATGCATAAGAATAAATCAAAAACATGACCCCTTGGCAAATCAATGTTTGGATTTATGGATGTTTGATGGCTTGATTATTTATTTGAAAATACATTTTTAATGATTTTTTGAATGTGAGGAAATATGGTTGGATTTATAGTATTTTGAGAATGATATAGACTATTGATCTTAATCCAAGATCAAGGGTTGAGAATTGGTAAAAGTCCTCATTAAATGAGAGAGGTTGGGAATGAATGGGTTTGACTTGGGATTTGATGAATAATTGGAATTGGGATTTGATTCATTGCCTTAGATTTGGTATTATACTTTGGAATTTGGAGATGATATTGCATGGGGATTTTGGGGGATTGGATGATGTCCTGATAGGGGGTTAATGTGATAATTTTAGATTTTACTTATTTATGAAATTATCAATATTTATATATGCATAGAATTTATTATTAGGGATAGGTTATTTGATTATCATAGGTTAAGTAACTAACATGATGTGGAATGAATTGGTTACAATTGGCAAGGCCAATATGTAATTGATTCCCCCCCCCCACACACACATATTATGGGGAAGTTATTAATAATTATGGATTAGGTTATATGTGTTAATAAATAAAGGTATTAGGATTATAGTTATGATAAGATTAGGGTTTGGTATAGATGGTAGACTTAGGGTTTTGGATGAAATTGGTATGGTCTAGTAAATAGGGTGATGATAGGTTAAAATAGACACTAAGATGTCTAATTTTAGGTGTCTACACTTGTATTTTTTGATTTTTTAGGTAATAATGCAATGATAACCAACAATATTATCAATGGGATGCTTACATGTAGGTCATGTGTTGAACATGGTTAATGTACCCATCATGGTCAAGTAGTAATATGTGTATCTGAGTCAAAATCTGAGAAATAATCTCCTATTGTGATATAACCATCATGGTCATCATCAACCATATTATTCTACATATGATACATAACCCTATGAGCCATATAATTATGTGTAATCTATTGTATAGTAGTATAATGTGATTATGTTCACTAAAGAACATGTGGATAAATTTATAACATTAGTCTAGGATGTCATAGTCTAGAGTGTCTAATGGAAATCATGAGTTATAAATATATCTCTAATGTAATTGATTATGTAATATTGGTCAAATATGAAAATTTAGTATATTATTTTGAGTTGTCTTATTAGAACATACCTTAACATGTTATAAAACTGATTATTATTATGGTGGTGGAGGTGGTTTAAGATTAATTTCCTATTAAATATGGTATTCATATGGAATACCTAAAACTATTACCACCATATTATAATGTTTATACTTCATACATTTGTGTACTAAATATGGTACTACATGTATATTATGTATCCAATGACATCATAACATGTCAAAAAATCATATGCTTGGTACAATTATGAATATTTAACAACTAGTATGAAGCCTAATTGAGGAGTTAAAAGAGTCATATTTTATTCCTAAACATATAATAAACTCATCTACTCTTATTTCACTCAAATTTATTCTCTTAAGTATTAAAATGAGTAGTTAGATGTTTAGAGTCTTATCTTCAAGGTCTAGTCTTACTTAAGGTCTTTCAAATTGAATAGGAGGAGTCACTTCATTGAGGTTTCATAGTCTTTGGAGTCCAAAACTAAGGATATATGGGTTACTTTATTTCTAATTGAGGATTTCAACCTACAACATCTCATGCAATGTGCAACATGCTGAAAGGGAGATTGAGGTGCCAATGATTCCACCCAAAGGTAAGTATCTATATCCTTACTCTCTTTTATTTATATGCTTAGTATATTGGTATAGATTTTCTTATTTTTATTTTAAATGTGTTGGTTATCCTTTTTCATGTTCCTCCTTTTACTGAATAAGTTGATATAGCTATAAAATTTTAACATTATCAGCTTAGGTTACATAGACTGCGCATTGGTTGACCATTACACCACTTACCTCCTTATTTCTTTAGTACTTTTAGTTGTATTTGATCTAGTTTAGCCTTGTTTGTTAATTCCTTGAATGTGTTATTTTTATTATATCCTTGGTACACATTTTATAGTCATTATTGTAATTATATTTCTACATTGAGCCTTAGTGAGACTCAAAACCTATTACATATGTGTAGCTTTGGAACCCTTTCCTCTTTACATTTAAATGTGTATTAACATTTTCTAGGTATTAGGTTAGTCTAGGTCCTTACCCACTCTTCCAAGTATATAGAGGTTGTATTTCTATGACCTTGTTTATATCTTGGTCTATTAATATAAATATGATTATTATAAGTTAAAGTTTTAGTCTTTGTCTTAGGCCAATAAGCTGAGGAGAGGATTCTTAGACTAGGTTTAGGCCAATTTTATTTGAATTTGGATTTCCTTTAGGGCTTAGGACAATGTTAGTGAAAGGGCACTATATCTCTCTATAGATGGTACCCCTCCCCTCTATATGTATGGCTAGATCCCTATTTAATCTAAATCTAAATCAAATCTATATATAGGGACAAATAAACTCTATCCATCCCCCTTAGATAGATCTAGCCCCATCCCCCTCTTTATAGATACTGATATTATATGGGATATATAGGGTTGGCTTGGGGGGAGGGTCTTATCCTATGCATACAATCTAGTGAACCCCATGAGAATCTTACCCCACAAGTAGTTTGATTTTCTACACATTTTCATTTGATTCTCATTATTTTATTCACTTTAGCTTCACCATAATTATACATTATGGTTAACCCAATGTGAATCCTATTCCACTACTAGTTGTATTGTATTCACATTTTCATATATTTCTTTTTAGATATTCTAATTTGACAAACACTTCTTGTAAAAATAATTATTTACTCTTCTTAATTTTTCATCATTTTTTGATCATGTCAACCCATAGAGTTCCAATCTATAAATAAAATTTCATCATCAAAGATATAGATCATAACATCATATATGGAAGGAAACCTTGAAATATTTCCCCTAGATCTTAATTTTTCTAGCATTGCCAATGTTACCGCAAATGACCTTTCTATTTCCATCATAATAAAATATATATACCATGTATTCATATTGTTATTAGCCATCACTCTACCTAAAATAGTGAACAAGATGGTTTTAACAATTTTCATACACCTTATAACCAACCCTTATATGAGGAAAACCTAGTTTACATGCTTACAATAACATGAATCATATGTGACGTTGGTCCTAAATATTATAGGGATGATCAAACCTATCTCATATATTAAATCTCATTCTCTATTCCATTTGAATCTTAAACATTTGAAAGCAAATACAATAGCCATGTCGATATAGTTGTGTCATAGTTTCCTATCATAAAAAAACTACATTGGCCATGGATTATAAAGTGTCGATACAATAATAATTCTACCTTATATAACCAACAAATACATTGGACATCCTAATATAGTTATGCATCATCCATAAACCAAACTATGTTGATATAGTTCTAAATCTTCCCCCTCTCAGAAGTAATTGTACTAGTGAAACACTCAAAATTTTATACAATTCAAAATTTTCTACATTTCATAAGTAATTATACCTAATAATATAAGAATGCATCAATACATTTCATTTTATTTCTCCCAATTTCTTTAGTAAAATACTACATAGTGTTGATATAGTTTTATAAGTTTCTCTTAATTATATCAACCAACTTGATACATCTCAGTCTATTTTTGTCCAAACTAATTATAGCATCCAACCCAATATAGTTCAAAATGTTTTTTTTTTTCATGAATATATCAACATAATTGATAAATTTCATCCCAACTTAGTTACACAATATTATATCAAACTAACAAACATATTCTATTTTAGTCATGTTTCATGAGGTTGTATCATCTTGGCTAATACCATAAAAAATATTTGATAGCAAAGGTAATCCATATGTTGATCTTGATGTTTATATCAATCATAATCCTATATAATCTCACTCTAAATCACATATTAGGTCATTGCATGATTCCCATCCACATTTCACTTCATATTTTAGGGAATCTTGTGATGCTTGACTTCTCTTGATTCTTATTTTGGGAAATTTTAGAATGCCCATAACTACATAAAATTACCCTTTATGGAATCTTAATATTCATAGTATTCCTCCACATTTCAAAATCTTAAGTAAATCCAACTTCAAAAATAATTCAAAGAGACAAAAATGTGTTATGTTTGCTAGCTTCATTTCTTGCACATAGTTTATTTATTTTACATAGATTATATTTTATCATGCTAACACTTTATATCAAGTAATTTTCTAATACATTATTATCTTACATCTTATATTATCTTTATATATACCTTCATTATTCTTAGAATCAATCCTAGTAATTATTCTTGGTCCTTAGGTCTCTTATCATTTTTACACCTTTTGGTTTTTCAATTTGTGAGTTACATGGTAAGATCTGGGTAATTTACCAATACCTAATCATAAATTCCCATAAAATATATTATTATACTTTTATTTTTACTCTCTTTACTATTTTCAGCCTTAGTTTCCATTGTGGATATTCAACATCACCTTCTGGTTTTATTTTTATAGCATTTTATTTTCCCTCTCTTTTGGAATGATTTAATGTTATCCTTAGTTTCCCTCTTAGATATTTGGTAGTACATTAAAATTTTATTATAAATCCATATGGAGAAGAAAAATATAAAAATAAAAAATATTTAAAAACAATATCACAAGAAAAGTCAATTTTAAAAGGTAATTTATATCTTAAAAG
>JARHVA010000187.1:6135000-6157500 GCA_037957365.1 Torreya grandis
CAAGCAAGTTGATTGTTTTATCTATCCTTGCTCCATCTTTGAAGTCATGATTGCCAATGGGGGCACATTACCTTGAAAATATAATTGTCTTAATGTGTGTATGTCTATTGGAGATTATAACTTATGCTATGACATGTTTTCCTTACCCTTAGGTGGATGTGATGTTTTTTTGGGAGCCTAATGGTTACACACACTTCAACCCATCTTATAGGATTTTGCTAAACTTTGAATGTAGTTTTTCAGACAATGGGAAAAAGCATACATTGAAAGGCTTACAACCAAGATCCCTTAGCATCATTAGTTCACATTGCATGAAAAATATTATTAAGAATAATTCACATGGCATCATTATCTAGATCCATTCCATTAAAATTAAATCATCAACAATTTATTTTCCTCCTTCTGATCTACAAATCATTTTGCATAGGTATCCATGTGTCTTTGTAGAACCAGTGGGATTTCCACCTTCATGGCTAGAGGACCACATTATTTATCTCCTTCCTATAAAATTTCCTCCCAACTTTAGGCCCTAATGCTACACATTTCATCAAAATATTGAGATCAAGATGCTTATTTAAGACTTATTGAAGCATGGCATTATTCACCCCAGTACCATTTCATATTCTTCCCTAATTCTCTTTATGTGGAAAAATATGGGTCATGGTGCATTTGTCTATAATTATATAAACTTAATCATATCACCATCAAGGATAAGTTCTTGATCCTTATTATTGATGAGCTTCATAGCACTCATTTTTCTCTATGTTAGATCTCTGATCAGGATATCACCAGATCCAGCTTCATAAGGATGATATCCCTAAGATATATTTTCATATGCATGATGCCCAATATTATTATTTTTTTCATGACCTTTGGCCTCACTAATTCTTCTTCAACATTTTACGTATTGATGAATAAGATATTTTGACCCTACTTACAAAAGTTCATTTTGGTCTTCTTTGATTACATACTCATCTATAGTATAACATGGTTTGAGCATCTCTAACATCTTAATCTCACACTACAACTTCTCTTTGACCATCATCTTTGTGAAAAAATATTCCAAATGTACTTTTGGCCAAGATGAATTGGTGTATCTTAAGCATATTGTTTTATCCCAAGAGGTTCGAGTAGATCCTGAAAAAATAACTACCATGACAAATTGGCCTCATCCTCAAACACTTAATAGCCTCCATGGTTTTTTGGGACTAACTAGATACTATCATAAGTTTGTCAAGGATTATGAGAATATTGTATCTCTATTGATAGCTATGTTGAAAAAGGATGCTTTTACATGTACATAAGCTATTGATTATGCATTTGAAGAATTGAAACAAGCTATGTGTACTAAAATTATTCTAGTTATGCATTTGAAGAATTGAAATAAGTAATGATTGTGTCAATGGACTTGGTGCTATTATCATCCAAGAATGACACCCCATTACATTTACTACCAAATCCATTTATAGGAAGAATTTATCACTCTCTACATATGAAAAGGAAATGATGACCATTTTTCATGTAATAGAGAAGTGGTGGACATACCTATTGGGAAACCATTTTTGCATCAAAATTGATCACCAGAGTCTAAAATATTTCTTATAATAATGGGTCTCCACCCAATCACAATAGAAATGAATCAAAAACCTCATGGGTTATGACTATGAGATCACTTATAAAAAGGGTAAGGATGATATTGTGGCTAATGCTTTATCTTGTACATTTGTAGACTGACCTTCCCTTTCAGCTATTTATATACCTATTATGAATTGGTTGGATGCTATATAATAGGGGTATGTCAATGAATCTTCATTACCTCAAATCACTTAATAATTATCCACTAACACCTCTACCATATCATATTATTCTTGGGATGGTGCTTCCCTAGAACATAGATCTTTAATAAGCTATATTCTATGAATTCCCTAATTTTCTATCCATAGGGCACTCAAGGTTTCTCAAAATTTATGAGTTGGCATGGTGTAACTTATTCTGGAAGGGAATGAAAAAGGAAATTTAATATATTGAGGCAGAATGTGAGACCTACCAATGTAACAAGGGTGAAACCACACACATCCCTAGGTTGCTCAAACCCTTTCCCATCCCTACCAGGGTTTGGACATATATTTCTATGGACTTAATTGAGGGGTTCCCTAAATTTGGAAGGAAAATAGTGATCTTAGTTTTGGTTGATCACCTCTCCAAATATAGTCATTTTTGTACCCTCAACCACCCCTATAATACCTCCATAGTCAAATAAATTTTCTTGGACCAGATTTTCCGTCTTCATGGCATTCTTTCATCCATTGTCTTAGATCATGATGCAACCTTCACCAACCAATTTTGGATAAAAATATTTCAATGCACCATCACCCAATAAAAGATTAGTTCTAGGTATCATCCACAAACAAATAGCTAGACTAAAATTGTCAACAAATACTTATAAACTTTCCTTCATTGCTTCACCTTAGAATAATAACTTCAGTGGGCAAAGTGGCTTCCCCTACCTCAACTAAAATGACTCCATATGAAGTAGTCTATGGTCAAGCACCACTAGTGTTCCTTATGTACACCTTGGTAGTTCATTTATTTTAGTGGTTGACATGATTCTCTAAACCCAAGATCAAATCCTTGGCACCTTGTGGGACAATATTCATATCTCATAATATCAAATGAAATAACAAGCTAATCATCATTATTTTAAGTGCACTTTTCAAGTTGATGATATGGTTTTTATTTGACTATAGCCATATAATCAATATTATCTAAAACTCAAAGGTCATCATAATTTATCTCCCAAGTTATATGGACCCTATAAGGTTCTATAGAAGATTAAGTTAATTTGTTCTAAGTTGGAGCTTCCACCTTCTTCCTGAATTCACCCAGTATTTCATGTCTCTTGTTTGAAAAAACTTCTTGGCATAATATCACAGTTTAAAATATTTTACCATAGCTTGATAATGAGGTATCCATACTTCTTGAGTTAGAGGAAATCCTATATAGGCACACATGCCAACTTCACTCCTGATCCAACATAGATGTTTTAATTTAGTTGCATAGAATGTAGCTAGAGGATGCCACATGGGAACCAAAATTTTAGATTCAACACCAATTCTCACATCTAAAGCTTTGAGGACAAATATTTTTCTAAGAGGGAGGGGATGTGAGGAACCCATGCTACCCCTTCTTTTTACTTTTTTAGTATAATAATTTCTATGGATGTATATGATTTATAAGTCATCCAATGAGAATTTTGATTTATCCCACATTCATGGGAAGTAGTAGTTGTTTAGATTAGACTTAGTATAAAATTAAGTGTTGAGGTTAACGAAAGAGTCATTTAATTTATTGTATTGAGCTTGTTCAAAGTAGGTTTCCCCATCAAAGAGGCTAGTGATTCTACAATCTAGCCATTGTAATTTAGTTCTACTTATTTGAGATAATATATTACTAATTTTCATAGTTTATTTCATGTATTTATAATTATCTGCTAACCTATTTAGGAAGAATAATTTCATCCCTATGGCTCTTTTTAATGTCTCACCCAATGCGGTAGGACCACTAGTGATGTTTTTATATGCATTAATCCAAACCATCCATGTACACATTCACACACATGTGGCTCGAACCACCAAGTGTAATGACCCATGATCCAAGATCTTACACATGCTCATACATTAGATGGATATGGCACCCAAGAATACATTATGATATGGTATGGCCTACATATTATTTTTTCCCTACAAAGGATCTCCAAGGCTGATTATACATGGATCTGCCTTAAAACTCAATCTTTTTCCCAACTCCTCATGTAAGGTAGGTAGTCCCTAATTTTGTGTGGGTGCCCTTTTAGTTATTACATAATAAATCACTTATAAATATATCATGTAAATAATTTAAATATCCATGTGGTATACTAAACCATGCTTATAATCCCATAAAAATGTAAGATTTTCACCTAAATGGTAGCTCCCATATCATACATGGTGCCCTACTCTAATGTAGGCTGACATAAAGTAATAATGTATAATGACATGACCCCATCAAACTTATGACATGATACTTGTATGGTCATAAGCTTGATTATGGACTTTTAGATATCCAAAATGTTAGACAAAAAATTAAAAAAAAATATGATGGTCAACTTTCATTGATCATACACATCATATCTCATATCCCACTTATAACATCCCGACTAGAATGTACCTAGAATAATGTGATTTTTTTAAACAATGTATTCATAAATTGGATTACACCATGAGAATATAATTAGTGATGTATTTAAAACACTCTAAGTTATGATAATTTGTAAAATAATCATGTGACATCTATTCATCACTAATCATTATCATCAGATGAAACACAACATAAATGAATATAGAAAGTAATTATAGATGTCTAGTCATGGCTGTTAAAAACATAAAACCATTACTTTCAATACAAAATAACTAAATAATTACATTTTATCAGAGATAATGTTTCAATAATAATAAATCCAATATAATATACAAGATACAAGGCTCCAAAAATCATGTATTCCCTGAACTCTACTATCTATGGCAATCTCAAGTGTCATCTCCAAATAAGTACTATTATAAGGAGGGAGAACATCATCCAAGCACTTTTACACACCAACCATGGACCATTGATCCCTCATGAAATCCCCTATCAAGGAATGGCCCTCCCTTCATAAATGAAGAGATAGTGATGGTGTGGGAATATAGAGAGATAATATAGTAGTTGTGTGTTATATGATTTCTAAGAAAATTTAATGTACCATAAAGAAATTTATTCTAACATGATATCACACAAACATATAAATCATACGTATAGAATGACAAATTATAACTAACATTACTTTTCTCCAAAGTTTTCAATAGTTATTAATCTCTAGGAATACTCAAATTCACACACATAACTTAATTAGATTACCTTCATTTGGTATTGGTGATGTTATCAATCTAGTGAAGTCCATCTCACTATTTACTCAATACTAGTAATATGAGATTTGGTTAACATAAATATTACTAATAGATTCATATAGATTAATTCCTACTAACAAGCATAAAACATGTTAAACATAGGAATAATCAAAATGCATACATTTAGTCCATAAAATGTATGAATGAATCTCTAAAATATTATTTATCACATAAATAATTAATCATAATAATTACAATTTATATCAATAGGTATAATATATAGTTAGACTAATTATTTAATTTTTTATAAGTAAATACAAATGCAGTATATTTTATGACAAGAATTATACACACTAATCAGTTTCAATAGTTAGTCATAATTAAAATATCATATCTCTTGTGAACACATAATATTTCATTTTAAATTTTTTTATAGTTTTAGGAGGTTGTATGCATGTATAACTAGGGTTATATTCTTCAAAAATATATGACTTAGTTTTGAAACATCAATGTAACTATAAATATAGGCAATCATCACATGCACTACTATGTGTATATATTCACTTTTACATATTAATACACTCACGATACATATCGTACACAAGTTTTCAATGGAATAGTATATAATATGCTTACCATTAATTCTCAACAATTATTAGTGGACTATGTTGCAATATATTATTCATTAAAAATACACATAGTCCATAAATATAGAAACCATTACTGGCACAACCATAGTGTATACTAACCACTAACCAATAGATCAATATTTAGTAATACATTATGAGTTAAATTATCTAGTAATAAAATTATACTTATGAGTGAAGAGTTTCATGTATAGTATATTAAGCAGAGATGGCACATTTAATATCTCATATAATTTAGTCCTTTTACCCAATGAATTCATACTTATATATAGTCGATCCATTTTACACAATTCACTATTTATATACACATATTATTATTATTATTATTATTATTATTATAATATATATATATATAATATATATATAGTCAAATAGTATATACATTATTATGAAGTAGGGAATTATGTATATTTTATAAAGTAGATCTCAGAGCATACTAACACACAATTGATTATATTATTTTGTTATGAAATCCATTATAATAAGATCGCTTCATATATATATTATTAAGTTGTTATAAAACATTAGTGACCAAAGTCCTGCAGATTGCTTTATACAAAATTTTATATATAAATTGCTTTGCACTATACCTAGTGCTCTATGAATTGTATAAAGTTTATTAATAACTTTTTGTATGTTTAAATGTATTGTAACACGAAATATAATTGTGATGGTCATCACTCTTATATTTAAAAATATATCTTTATGTACCTTAAATATGAACCTTATAAGTATGAACCATATATTATTAAATCTTATAGACTCCTCTATGTTATAATTAAGTTCATATAATCATTGTTCATAATATATGATATAAGTAAGCTCATATATAAATAATTGTACATAATTTATATTCATAATATATGTTACAAGTAAGTTTATATATTTAATAATACATATCTAAATATTTCTGATTATTTTGATGTTATTTTGATAAAAAAAAAGTCACTCTGATAGTCAAGAACTCTAAGAGTTCATGCATATATATTATTCTAATATGTAGTGTATGGGTATATATAATAGCATGATATCATGAACACTAACATGGATTTATTTAACTCTTAGTTATGAATTCATGATAACTGATAAGATTATGTGAAACTTAGTGAGAATGATAAGGGAATAAACTCACAATAACTCTAAATAATGTGTTGTACTTGGGTATAAACTTGGGATCCATATTTATACTAAATTTAGTACTTTAAATTCTACTCCAATATACTCAATATATTGGATATTAGATACCAAATTATAAGTTATTTTATAATATGGTAAACTATGTGAAATTATCTATACTATATTAAGAATTCATATATCCTATATTGATGCTTTTCCACAATAACTCCATGAAAAATAATTAAATTTGAATTAATTTCAGATATATCATATTTTAGATAGAACTAATTTCATTTATCCTAGATCACTCTATATGCATGAAACTAGTCCTACATCTATGTTTTTCCCATGTAAATAAATGTTCTTTCATAGTATATCGTTATAAAAGTTATTCCATAATATATAATGAAGTATTAAGTTCTATCTAAAATATGTTATTGTGGAAAAGCATCTTGGGGTGATTATTATAATACATATTGACATTCTATAGATAACTTTGGTTTGAGTTTGTCACTGAAGTCAACTACAATGTAAAGTATTAATATACTAGATACACATAGAAATTCCTAACATAAACTAAATTCTCTTTACACAGTGTTGGAAATATTATCATTGATGTCAAAGGTCTATCATTATTGGTGACAAAGGCCCCATTGCATTTAATGATTTTTTTAATAGTATTATCTTGGCTAATGTGTGTTAATATTTATTTAATATTAATTAATATACTTTGGTTGTATAAATTCAAAAGAAGGGCCCATGGAGAAGTCAAAGAGTCAGAGGGTAAAGATAAAAGAAGAATGGGATGCATTTTCCCATGAAGAGTCATATTGAGGAATTCTAAGAGTCACCAAGTGAATACAAAAGAGGAAGGGTGCAATTTCTCATGAAGAGACACTTTGAGGAATATGAAAAGTCACTAAGATAAAGACAAAAGAGGAAAGGACGCTTTTTCTTATGAAGGGTCACCATATGACTTTTCAAATGCAAGGATACGAAGACTCATGCAAGTTTGGCACCATTTTCCAAGAGGATTGAAGGGTCATAAAGGGTGAAGGCCAAAGGTCATTTAGAAAGATATAAATAAAGGCTTGAGAAGCCATTTGTAATATGAGAGATAGATTATGATTTGTAATTGTTATATCTATCTTAGAAGAGAAATAAAGAGAGAGGAAAGAGATATTGTAATGAAATATCATTTTGTGAGATAGAAAAATTGAGAGATAGTTATGTGGTATACACAAAAGGGGTTGGTACTCCTACGGGTTGGTGTTCATGAATAGTTGTTGTGTTGGTGCTCAGTAAAGGGGTTGGCACTCCTGTGGGTTGGTGCTCATGAATAGTTACTATGTTGGTGATCAACAAAGGGGTTAGTGTGCCTATGGGTTGGTGCTCAGGAATAGTTGTTGTGTTGGTGCTTAGTAAAGGGGTTGGTGCTCCTGTGGGTTGATGCTCATGAATAGTTCTTGTGTTAGTGCTTAGTAAAGGGGTTGGTACTCCTACAAGTTGGTGCTTGTAAATATTGTAGTTTGATTTGGTTCTCATTCATATACTTGATATTGTTCTCTGTAGTTTTTACCACATTGGGTTTCCATGTTAAATCTATTGTCTCTCTCTATCTTGTGTGGTGTTTATTATTTTAGTTTTATTACATATATTAAATGTATGGTTAAGTGTAATTTGATTAATGGAAAGTTTATAAGATTTATGATATACTTATTCACCCCCCCCCCTCTTAGTATATCTCATGCTTAATAATTGGTATCAGAGTAGGTTCCTTTTGAAAAAGTTTCACAGCTTGAAGGAAGATCAGGAAAGCATGATGGATAGATCACATGAAGGATTTTATATAAACAAGGCACCTTTGTTTGATGGGATGAATTATTTTTTTCGGAGCATAAGAATTAAGACTTATTTTATGGCCCTTAGATTCAATATATGTCAAGCATTAGAGGAGGAATATGAAGAGCCACAGACACTTGTAATTACTCCATCAGAAAAGAAGGCAAGTGAAAATAATGATAAAGCTTGAAATGATATTTTATGTGGTTAATGTGAATCTAAATTTGTTAAAGTTATGCAATGTAAATCTACTCATTAATATTGGGTAAAATTTGAGAATATTTATAAAGGTGACGGAAAGGTTCAACAAGCTAAGCTTCATAATTTTAGAAGACAGTTTGAGAGTTTGAAGATGGAAGAAGAAGAAGAAGATATGACAAGTTATCTTTTATGAGCTAATCAAATAGTAAATTAGATTCAAGGTCTTGGATAAAATTTAGAAGAGTCAATAGTGGTAGAAATTTTTTTGAGATCTCTACCAATGAGATATGATGCAAAGGTTTTGGTAATCAAGGAGATGAAGAATTTAGTCAAGCTAAAGATGGATGAGCTTCATGGTAATCTCATGGCATATGAGATGCAGACTGAACAAGATAAACCCTCAAAGAGATAAGTGGCTTTTAAGACATCAAATAAAGAGAAAGATAAGATTCAAGAATCAAGTGATAGTTTAGAAGATTATGAAGATGACAACAAAGATCTTTTCATTCGCAAGCTGAAAAGGGGAACAAGTAAATATCAATGAAAATTACCTTTTTAATGTTTTAATTGTAGAAATATTGGACATTTTTTAGATAAATGCCCAACTAAGGGTAATGATGATAATGAATAAGGAAATTTTATATAAAATAATAATTTTAAAGGTAAATTCAAGAAGGGATTTGAGAAGAAGAGTTTGTATTCTAAAGATCCTAGCTCAGCCGAAGATAGTGGAGTCAGTGATTCAGAAGAAGAAGAGATTCTATTCATGTCCATACATGAAGATGCCTCTAAAAGTAGAAGTATAGATGATCAAAAAGAAGAAGAATATGAAGCTAAATTTAATATGGAACAATAAATCATTTGTGCCTTAGAAGAGTTAGAAGCTATTGAGAAGAAGAATCGAAGATAGAAGTGTCAGATTGATAAAAATGAAAAGGAGTCAAAGGAAATAATTGATGATCTAATAGCACACTTTGAAGAAGATAAAAGGAATGAAAAATATCTAACATCACAAATTAAATAAGTAAGAAAAGAATGTCAAAGGTATGTTATTGAAATTTCATCTTTAAAAGAAGATATTGAGAAAGCAGTCAATGATAAAGTAGTTAGTAATTCAAAATTTGAGGATAACACTAACATGTTGAATAAGATATTAGAAATCCAAAAGGTAATATTAGATAAGATAGGTATTAAATTTTAAAATAAAAAGATTTATGTTGAAGCTCTTACAAAAGAGGAAACAAAAAGGGAAGAAGTGAAGAATATAGAGGACATCTCAAACAAAGAAAGCTAGAGGGAACAAAGCTACAAAAGAAATCAGGTTAGAGATACACAAATAAGTCCTATTTTTATGTTTATTGTTTTTATTATAATGAATATGATCACAATAAATTATAATGTAAAAAAAGAGTTAACAGTTTTAGAAATAAGGAGAAGGAAAGTCATGTAGAGTCAAGCAGAAGCTACAACTCTTTTGCTCCTCTATCAAGCTTTGATGAAGAGGCCATAATATGTTACAAGTGTAACAACTTTGGACACATAGCTCATTACTAAATAAGTGTGTTTGAGTCATTCAAAAAGGACTAGAGTTTCAAGGCTCCATTCATTAAGAAGGTTTAGACATGTTCATGGTAGAAGAAATAACCTGAAGATTCTATGTTGGTTTAGATAGCTTTGCATGCAAGAAATGAAGATCAAACATGGTTCATTGATAGCAGATGTTCAAGGCATATGATAGGAGACAAAATTAATTTCATAACTCTAAAGAATATCAATGGTGGCATAGTGAAATTTAGAGATAAAACCACTATTAAGATAGCTGGAAAAGGTACTTTGAGTTTGGATAATGGTAGAACCAAGACTAAGAATGTTTTGTATGTAAAAGGTCTTAAACATAATCTATTGAGTGTGAGTCAAATATTTGATTAGGGATACACATTAAATTTTTATGTAGAAGGTTGTGAGATTATAAAAAAAGATTCAAATGAGTTGATTGCAGATGCTCAAAGGATAGACAACCATTTATATGTATTATCAAATATCTTCACAAAGGCACGATCAAAGGACACATTCAAGGATCTGTAAGAGGAGTTGGGAGTAACTTATTTTAATTCCTATCATTAAGGTTTATCATTAGTTGAGGGGGAGCTATGTTTTATCTCCAGGTAGGTCCTTTGCCATTGATGTCAAAGGGGGAGAATAACAAGTATAGGTATAGGTGTAGAAATATGTATAGGGAATAGGTATAGGTTGTTATAGTAAGGGGGAGTTATTGTATGTTTTTAATATGACAATACGTAAAAATTTTAGGATGTGCTAGTTTTAGGATTGAGGTTTCCATCAATGACAAAGGGGGAGATTATTAGAAATATTGTCATTGATGTCAAAGGTTTAGCATTATTGGTGATAAAGGCCTCATTGCATTTAATGATGTTTTTAATAGTAATATATTGGCTAATGTGTGTTAATATTTATTTAATATTAATGAATACATTTTTGGTTGCATAAAGTCCAAAGAAGAGCCCATGGAGAATTCAAAGAGTCATAGGGTAAAGACAAAAGAAGAATGGGACACATTTTCCCATGAAGATTCATCTTGAGGAATTCCAAGAGTCACCAAGTGAAGACAAAAGAGGAAGGGCACAATTTATCAAGAAGGGACACTTTGAGGAATATGAAAAGTCACTAAGATAAAGACAAAAGAGGAAAGGACACTTTTGATTATGAAGGGTCACCATATGATTTTTCAAATGCAAGGATACAAAGGGTCATGTAAGTTTGTTACCATTTTCCATGAGGATTGAAGGGTCACAAAGGGTAAAGGCCAAAGGTCATTTGGAAAGCTATAAATAAAGGCTTGAGAAGACATTTTTAATATGGGAGATAGAGTATGATTTTAAATTTTTATATCTAGCTTAGAAGAGCAAAGGAGAGAGATGAAAGAGATATTGTAATGAACTATCATTTGTTGAGATAGCAACATTGAGAGATAGTTGTGTGGTATACACAAAAGGGGTTGGTGCTCCTGTGGTTTAGTGCTCATGAATAGCTATTATGTTGGTGCTCAACAAAGGGGTTGGTGCTCCTGTGGGTTGGTTCTCATGAATATTTGTTGTGTTGGTGCTTAACAAAGGGGTTGGTGCTCCTGTGGGTTAGTGCTTAGGAATAGTTGTGTTGATGCTCAACAAAGGGGTTGGTGCTCCTATGGGTTAGTGCTCATAAATAGTTGTTGTGTTGGTTCTCAACAAAGAAGTTATTGCTCTTATGGGTTGGTGCTCATACAATTTGGTGCTTGTGAATATTGTAGTTTGAGTTTGTGTTCATTCATATAGTTGAGATTGTTCTCCGTGGTTTTTCACACATTGGGTTTCCACATTAAATTTGGTGTCTCTCTATCTTGTGTGGTGTTTATTATTATAGTTTTATTGTATATCTTGAATGTATGGTTAAGTGGAATTTGATTAAGGGAAATTTTATAAGATTTATGATATATTGATTCATCCCCCTCTTAGTATATCCCGTGCTTAACACACAGTATCTAATAACATGATATTGTATTAACATGTTATAAATGTATGCATGTATAATAACATAAACTCTGAGTTTATCATGTTATTAATAGAATTGATATACTTTGATGTTATGAAATCACTCTAATCAAAACTTTGATAAATCCCAAATAGTAATTTTAATTACTTCCCCTTTATATCAAAAATGTCTTGTTGCTTCTTCTCTTTAGCTATTGCCTTTTCTTCTCCACTTCATGCTCTCATCCTTTTAATTTTTTCTCTTCCTCTTTTTCTATTGCTCTTCACTCCATTCCTTTCTTATTTGTAATAGTATGGTGTTTTCTTTAAAGCTTCCTTATTCTTCTTTTTATTTAATGATTTATTTTATTTTATTCTTTTTCCTAAATAGATTTTTATAAAACTACCAAGTCTCCATATTTCTTTAATTAAATGGATTTGATCTCTTTTTATGTTTTTTTCTTAATTATAATATAATAAAATTACTAATAATATAATTATTTTATTTTATATTTTTTTAATTTTCCAATTTTTTTTGTCTTAATTAATTATAATATAATAAAATTACTAATAATATAATTATGTTTTATTTTATATTAAAACTTTTTTAATTTTCCAATTACACTATTAATAATATGTCTTAATACTAGATAATCAATAATAATCACAATGACCTTCTTAGAAATATAGTTAACATAAGGTTAATAATATTCTTTTATCCAAAAATGATAAATCTCGTTACATAGACTATATATGTATTTTAAATCAAAAATGGCATTGCTAAAGTATGATAAAGATAAGTAGGTTATGTTCTAAAGCATTCCAAATCCTTGAGGGTTAGTCTTCATACATGTTCATGCAATTTTACATTTCCAAAAACATTAATAGTCATGAACACATTAGCATAACATAAACATAATCACACAAGTTTAATTACAAATATGCATTAAACTATGCCACCACACAACCAATATGCATAAATAATTATCTAAATGAAAATAATTATAAAAAATATACTAATACTAATTGTTTAAACATGCATTTAATATAAACTAGTTAATATGGTGTGTACGGGGTTCTAGATGTTCTTGTGTCATCCTCCAACACCTCCATCTACATCACCCTCTTTTATTATGATCTCCCTTAATCCTACTCTAAATAATGAATCTCTCTTGTGTCCAACTCATGATGAGGTAATTAGCCCATAACATCATGACATATATAAAATACTATTGAAATAATAAATCAACATGATCACATTACAAAAAATATACAATATATATAATTCCAAAAAATACAATTATGAAATCAAATCAACATGCCTTTGTCCTATAACAACATAAGACTTAATAGCTTAATAAAATAATAATCAAATCACTAATTATAAATATTCATGGATAATCAAGTAAGTTTTCTTATCAAGAAATTAAGATGTAATATATTTCCCCCTAAAGCTGGTCATCTTCCCAATTACACTTATTCAAACATAAATTCTGAATAAAAAACATTAATCATCATTAAAATAACATAATATGATGTATCAAATCAAGTAAATAAATGTGGAAATCATTTGTATAACTCATCATAGTCCTCCCAAGTATCACTATCCTTAGATTATTTGTCCCACAAGACCTTGCACTGTGACATCTCTCTATTATGCAATTGAAGTTTGTGACTGTCAATTAATCCAATTGGTTCTACCATGACCACCATGGTATCTATAACCTACAAATAATTCAAATCCAAAACATGTGAATAATAAACTATATACTTTTTAAGATATAAAACAAGGAAGACATTATGTAATAGAGATAGGGTTGGTGGTAATACAAGACTATATACGATAGGATTGACCGCTTATAACACCTTGAAGGGTCCCATGTATCTCAATGAAAGGTTTTTTGACTTTATAAATTTAATCAAGCTCTTATATGGCTAAACTCGAATGAACACTTTAACACCTATACAAAAATCCCTATCTATTCTCTTCAAATCATCATAAATATTATGCCTATCATTGGCCTTGACCAATCTCTACCTAATTATTTTGACTTGAAATTTTATTTCTTAAAGCATCCCAAGTCTGAATACTAACCTATCCCAACTAATTGGTGTCTTACACCTTTTCCTATATAATGATTCAAATGATGACATATTTAGAGCTGATTAGTATGAGTTATTATAATCAAACTAAACCAAGGGAAGATAATATTCTCACTTTTATTATTGATCCATGTAATACATATGAAGAAGATCCTCTAACACTTGAATAACTCACTCAGTTAGATCATTAGTCTCTAGGTGATATGCAGTGTTGAAGTTTAATTGTGTAACCTAAGCTAAATTCAAAGTTACCCAAAATATAAAAGTCATTATTAGATCATGATCCAAAATGATCTTCTCTATAAATCCATGCAACTGATACACATCATTTACAAACCTCTTCGTAAGAGTGGGTGCATCACCTATCAAATTACCTAGTATAAAATGAGCCACCTTGGTTAGTTTGTTAACTACTACCAAGTTTATTTCCTGCCTATTTTATGACAATGGTAAACCCTAGATAAAGTCAATACTAATCACTTACCACTTCCATTCTGATATATCAAGTGGATATAACGAACTACCTAGATGCATGTTTTCAACTTTCACTTTTTGATATTCCAAATAATGTGACACAAAGTCCATGACATCCTTCTTATTTCCCTTTAAAAATATAAAGTGGTCTAAACTCTTCCATCAGTTTGGTTACACTTGAATGTCTTGAATATGAGGCATTGTGTAGTTATTTAGCACTGTGCTCCTCATATTCTCTTGATTTGGCACATACATCCTTTTAATGTAATACAAAAGACCATCATTATCTAATTTGAATCCTTCATACCTAAGACTTTGAGCATTCATAGATAATGCTTTCCTAACCTAGTCATAGAATTCATCTCTTATAATAAATTTGATCACTCAACCCTTGAAAGTAATCCTAATAGTAGCCATGATTTCTATGTACCTTTTAAAACTTAGGGCATTAGATATTCTATTTTCCTTACCTTTTATATAGTTGATATCAAAATCATAATTAGATAAAAAATCTAGGTAGCATCTTTGATGAGCATTCAAATTTGATTGGGTGAAGATGTACTTGAGTCCTAATTTATCCATATTGAGCTCAAATGCTTTTCCCAAAAAGTAATGCCCACCAAACTTACAAATCATGCACAATTACTACAAGTTATAGGTCATGAGGGGCATAATTTACCTCATAAGTCTTTATATTCCTTGATTCATAAGCTACCACTACACCATCTTGTATAAGGAGTCTTCCTAGTTCATCCTTATATTTATTTGTGATCACTAAAAATTGATCATTGAATTTAGGAACTCTTAAAACTCGTGTTGAAGTAATCCTCCTTTTCAGTTCTTGAAAATCTACTTCACACTTATCTAACTAGTTAAAAATTTGGTTCTTATGTTATAGAGAGGTAATCAAATTAGCTATCTTATTAAAATTTGGAATGAATTATTGTAATAGCCCACTAATCCCATGAAACTCCTTGCCTCATGCACATTATTTGGTGTTGACCACTCCATAATGGCTCTTGTATTTGTTATATCTACTAAAATACCATTCATATAGATAATATGTCCCAAATATTTCACTCTTTCCTATAAAAATGCATGCGTAGACAACTTACCATACAACTTGTGCTTTTGCAACTATTATAAAACAAGTTCTAGATGTTGAATATGCTCCTCTTCATTCTTAAAGTATATAATAATGTCATCAAGAAAGACCAAAATAAATTGATATAAATAATATATAAATACATTATTCATGAGATTCATGAATGTTGTTGGATCATTTTTCAATCCAAAAGGCAACACTATGAACTCATTGTACCCATACAAGTTCTAAATATTATTTTTAAAATATCCTCATCTCTTATCCTTAATTGATGGTATATTGCTCTAAAATTAATCTTATAAAAGATCATTTATTCCTATATTTGATAAAAAAAATCATCTATATGAGATAACCAATACTTGTTTTTTATAGTTGCCTTATTCAACATTGTATAATCTATGTAAAATAAAAGAGTACCATCCTTCTTCTTTATAAAGATAATTGGTGCACTGCATGGTGACACACTTGGCATGATCAACCCCTTTTGACAATAATTCTCAAAGTTGAGCCCTAAATTCAATAAATTCAATGGTCATCATCTTGTATCATGCCTTAGACTATGATTCTGGTTTAGGTATGATATCGATAGAGAAATCAAACTCAAATCTAGGAGGTAATTCTAGTAATTCCTTTAGAAACACATCATGAATTTTTTTAAGGAATGGTTAATCTTCAATGGATGGTTATTTAGATTCCTCCACCTCATTTATATTGAAAATAAATGTTTGAAATCCTTTTCCTTGAGACTTCTTGAGTTGCATTGTATAAATATTCATATGCCTTAACTCTTTTTTCTAACAATGAATTTGTGTCTAATTTCTAAAATCATCTAGACATTCAACCTTATTCAGATAGCAACCAACCTTGGCCTTATGTTTCACAAGGTAATTAAGTCCTAGGATCACATCATATGACCCTAGTATTACTACATAAAGATACACTACTATTTTTAATTTGGGAAACCTAATCTCAACTTTAACTAAACACTTGTCAACTATGACTTTGAAATCATTCCCATATTAAACCAACCATGCATTTTCCATTACTCCAACTCTTATTGATAATATGTTAAAAAATTTAGGAGATATAAAACATTATGTATCTCCTTTATATATCAAAATGTAAATTAGATGTTCAAAAAAAATACTAGATAGTTCTATGGGTGAATCTTCGAATTTGGCTTTGCTAATTATCAGCTACCATAGGAATATGTTGTTGAAACTTTGCCTAATAAAGAGTAGGACCTTTGTTATTTGACTTATTATAGGTACACTCACAATAATAATGGTCACCTCCATAAATTAAGAAACCTCTAGGTGGTCCTTTCCTATCAGCCAATTGGTTTTCCTTCAAACCACCTTTGAAACCATTTCTCAATTTCTTATTTCCTGAACTATTATTGAATTTTTCATTTGGATTTTTGAACTAAATCTTAAAGTCTCCAATCCTTTACTTATAATTATTGTTTAAATTTGGTTTATACCTTCCAATAAAATTCTTACACTTGTCCCTAGCCTATGCAAGATATTTCAACTTCTACTCCTATTTGAATACCTTCTCAAAGACTTAGTCCATGGTGGATAGTCCATGATCATCCACCTCTCCACCAATTTGGGGTTTCAATCCCATGACAAAATTCCTAATTTTTAACCTCTCATTTTCTTGGTAGTGAGGTACATACTTCAAAAGTTTTGTGAACTATTCTCAGTACTCATTCACTAAAAAATCTCCCTACTTTAGATTCTAGAAAATTTTTAGCTTCTGGTCAAAGTATAATTATAGAAGCCACCATGACCTAAATAATGTCACAAATGGTTCCCAAGTATTGGTGATTGAGTTAAGATTCATTTCCAACTTCTTGTTGGACCACCACATAGCTAGTTCACAAGCCAATTGGTAAGCTCCCCAAACTATTATAGTGACCTTGAAGTAGTTTCAAATCTTAAAATACATCTCCATCTTAGTCAACCATGCTTCAACACCATCACCAAAAATGGTTCCATAAAACTTAGGTGGATTTACCTTTTTCATATCTCTAACCAACTATGTAGCTATCTAAGCTCTCATATCCTAAGGGTTTTCTTACTCAGCAAGATGCGCTTCAGGTTCATCCTAATGTTCATCCTCTTCATGACCATGAATTTTTTGCTACATGGCTGAAATTTAGTCTTTGGTCTCATTCATGGCTATGAGAATCCAATCCAACTTTGACACTTGATCAATGGAAAATTAGTTAGGATCAAGTAGAGGGTTACTTTCATTAACATTTGAAGGAACCTCTTCATATTATCTAACTTACACCATCTCCTTTATGATGAATAAAAAGATACAAAAATGTTAGTGAACTCATCTATATTTAGAGTTTGATCCATAGCTCTAATACCACAGGTAACATCCCCACTGAGATCTACCTAAAATAACATGATTTTTTAAAACAACATATTCATACATTAGATTACACCATGAGAATCTAATTAGTGATCTATATAAAATATTCTAAGTATGATAATGATAAAATAATCATGTGACATCTATCCATCACTAATCGCTATCATCAGATTAAACATAATATAACTAAATATATAAATTAATTACAAATGTCCATCCACAGCTGGTACACACATAAAATAACTATTTTCAATGCATAATAAATAAATAATTCAATTTCATCAAAGATAATTTTTCAATAATAATAAATATAATATATTATACAAGATATAAGATACAATGCTCCATGGAGCATAAGTTCCTCAAACTCTAGTATTTATAGTAATCTCAAGTATCATCTCCAAATAAGTATTACTATGGGGCATAATAACATAATCCAAGCAATTTTTATAGGAACCATGGACCATCAATCCCTTGCATAATCCCTCATTAGGGAATGTCCATTCTTTCACAGATGAGTAGATAGTGACAGTGTGAGAAACTAGAGAGACAAGCTAGTGACCATGTGTTATATGATTTTTAAGAATATGCAGTGTGCCATATAGAAATATGTTCTAACATGATATCATATAAACTTGTAAATCAGACATATGAAATGAAAATGCCTAGTTAACATTACTTTAACCAATGTTTTCAGTACTTATTGATCTCTAGGATTAGTCAAATTCACACACACTACTTGATTGTATTACCTTCATCTGGTATTGGTGATGTTATCAAGATAGTGAATTTCATCTCACTATTTACTTGGTATCATCAATACAAGATTTGGTTAACATAAATATAGCCAATAGAGTCATACATATTACTTCCTAATAGCAAGCATAAACCATGCTAAACATAAGAATAATCAAAATGTATATATTTATTCTATCAAATGCATGAATAAATCTCCAAAATATTATTTATCACATAAATAATTAAGAATAACAATTATACTTTATACCAACTAGGTATAATATATATTTAGGTTACATACTCAAATTTGCATAAGTAAAAACAAATGTAGTATATTCTATGACAAACACTGTACACACTACTCAATTTCAATAATTAGTCATAATTAGAAAGTCATATCTCTCACAAACACACAATACTTCACTTAAACAATTGTTATATTTTTAGGAGGTTGTATGCATGTATAAGTAGGTTTATGTTCTTTAGAAGTCTATGACTTAGTTTTGAACCATCAATGGAACTATAAACATAGGCAATCATCACATGCATTGATATATGAGTATATGCATTTGTACATATTAGTACACTTATAGTATGTGTCATACACAAGTTTTCAATGGAACAATATACACTATACTAAGCATTAATTCTCAATAAGTATTAGTGGACTATATTACAATATACTATTCATTAACAATACACATAGTCCATAAATATACTAGCCATTAATGTCACAACCATAGTGCATACTAATCACTAACCACTAGCTCAATATTTAGTAATACATTATAAGTTATATTATCTAGTAATACAAGTATGATTATGATGAATATTTTCATATATATTATATTAAGTAGAGATTGTACATTAAATATGAGATTAATATATTCCTTGTACCCAATGAACTCATACTTATATGTAGTCGATCCCTTTTACATAGTTTTCTATTTATATACATCATTATTCAATATATATATATATATATATATATATATATCACTCCACTTATAATTCTACATATATAGTCAAATTGTATATATATTATTATGAAGCGAGGATTATGTATATTTTATAAAGTAGATATCAAAGTATACTAACACACCATTGATTATATTCTTTTATTACAAAATCCATTATAATTATATCGATTCATATATATATATTATAAAGTTATTATTGATTTGTTATACAAAATTTGTGACCAAAGTCATATAGATTGTTTTGTGACGATATATATGTGTGTATATATATGTGTGTGTGTGTATATATATATATATATATATCGTATTGCACTATACCTTATGCACTATGAATTGTATAAAGTTTATTAAAGACTCTTTGTATGTTTAAATTTATTGTTTGATGTATTATACCATGAAATATAATTACGATGTTAATCACTCTCAAATTTCCCAATATATATTTATGTACCTTAAATATGAACCTTGTAAATATGAATAATATATTATTAAAATCTTATAGACGCCTTTATGTTATAAGTAAGTTCATATAATAATTTTTCATAGTATATGATATAAGTAAGTTCATATAGAAGTTATTTTACATATTTTTTGTTCATAATATATGTTATAGGTAAGTTCATATAGTTCATAATACCTCTCTAAATTGTTATAATTATTTTGATGTTATTCTGATAGAAAAAGTTACTCTGATAGTCAAGAAATCTAAGAGTTCATGCATATATATTATTCTACTCTATGTTATATGGGTATATATAATAACATGATATCATGAACTTTGACAAGAATTTATTTAACTCTGAGTTATGAATTTGTGGTAACTGATAAGAGTATGTGAAAATCAATGAGAATGATAAAATAATAAACTCAAAACAACTTTGAACAATGTCTTGTACTTGGGTATAAACTTGGGATTCATGTTTATAATGAATTTAGTACTTTAAATTATAGTCCAATATACTTAGTATATTGGATACTAGATACTAGAATATAAGCTATTCCATAATATGGTGAACTACATGAAATTATCTATATGGTATTAAGAAGTTATAAATACTATATTGACACTTTTCCACACTAACATTATGAAAAACAATAGAATTTGAACTAATTTTAGATAGATCATATTTTAGATAGAACTAATTTCATATATCCTAGTTCATGATGTATCTGTGAAATTAGTCCCACATCTATGTTTTTCCCATATAATTTATTTTTCTTTCATACTATATAGTTATAAAAGCTATTCCATAATATCTAATAAATATTAATAACTTATAAAATTGTGGTGATTATTAGATTACATATCAACATTCTACAAATAAATTTGATATGAGCTTATCAATAAAGTCTACTACAATGTAAAGTATTAATATACCAGATACACAGAAATTCCTAACATAAATTGAATTATCTTTACATGGTTTCTAATAACATGATAATGTATTAACATGTTATATGATTATGCATGTATAATAGCATAAACTCTGAGTTTATCATATTATTAATAGAATCAATATACTCTAATGTTATGAAATCACTTTGATCATAGCTCTGATAAATCCTAAATAATTTTTGTAATTACTTCCCCTAACTATCAAAAATGTCCTATTGCTCCTTCTCTTCTACCATTTCCTTTTATTCTCCATGCCATACTCTCCTCCTTTTTCAATTTCCTCTTCTTCATTTTCTATTTCACTTCACTCCACTCCTTTCTTCTTTATAAGAGTATGGTGTTTTATTTAAAGCTACCTTCCTTATTCTTTTTATTCAATGATTTTCTTTTTTTTTTCCTTTTTCTAAAATATATTTCTATAAAACTCCCAAGTATCCATATTTATTTTATTAAATGGATTTTCTCTCTTTTTATGTTTTTTCTTAATTATAATATAATACCATTACTAATAATATAAATATTTAATTCATTTTTCCTTTTTTTTATAAATTTCTTAGTTACCTATTAGTAATATGTATTAATAATAGATAATCAATAATAATCATAATGACCTTTTTATCAATATAATTAACATAAGGTTAATAATATTATTTTAACCAAAAATGGTAGATCTCATTACATAGAATATCTTTGTCTTTTCAACCAAAAATTGCATTCTTGAAGTATCATAAATATAACTAGCTTATGTTCTAAAGCATTCCAAAGTCCTAGGGGTCAGTATTCATACATGTTCATACAATTTTACATTTCTAAAAACATTAATAGTCATAAACACTTTATAAAAACATAAACACAATCTTTTAAGATTAATTCCAAATAAGCATTAAACTACACCAATAGACAACTAATATGCATAAATAAATATCCAAATCAAAATAATTATAAAAAATGTACTAATGATAAATGTTTAAACTATGCATGTAATATGTACTATTTAACTTGGTATGTGCAGGGTTGTATCCATTCCTTTGTCATTCCCCAAAAATTCCATCTACATCACA
>JARHVA010000187.1:6162500-6232500 GCA_037957365.1 Torreya grandis
TAGCTTGTCAATGTGAATGTTAGTCTTGACAAACATCAGCTGTAAATTGGTGTGGTACTCAACATTTGGTGAATCCTTTAAGGTAAATCTCATTTAAGGCCATTATTTTGTTATAAACATGTGCTCATAATTCATGGTTCTCATTTGGTCATCCTCTACTAGAACATTCAATCCTATTAACTCACCCATTCAATCTAAAATTCCTCTTTATGTTTAGCATCCATAGCCTCATCTACCCTTTGAAGAATAAGTATATTTTTCTAGAGAGGAAGAGGTTTAAGAGGTTGAAGAGATTGAAGATATTGAAGAAGAAGACATGGCTAAACCTCATGCTTTCCTTTCTTTCAATACTAAACATCTAATTCAGCTTCAAGTATATGATGCCATTCCTCCTAATGTCATGAAAGGTGTGCCCACATTTAGTGGTGAGATTCATGTCACACTTGGTGAGCACATTTGAAATTTTTCTAAATTTTTTAGATTCCACAACATTATTTGAGTTAACATTTCCATTATAATCTTTTACATGTCCCTTAAAGGGAAGGATCTTGATTGGTATAGGATTATATAAGGTGGATGCATAATAAAATGGGAGGATTTTAGAGTGTTTTTGACTTATAGATTTATAAATGAAACTAACCATGGCTCTCTCATACATCATCTCAACATGATAAAGAGGGGATTTAAATAAAAAATGCATGACTTCAATGAAAGGTTTAAAAAGGCTTGGCATAGATTACCTCCTCCCATGAGACCACCTTCTATCTTTGTGTTCCCTACTTACTTGAAAGCAATTGGGACTAAAATTACTATCATGCTTCAATCTATGGGTAGTTCCACCCTCCCTAAAGAATATGCAATTGTTATCATAGATAAAAATAATCTCATCTAATTTGTAATATTTCACCTAAAGTGTCTATGTCTCCTTTGTCTCATGTTTCTTCTAGTACTCTATAAGTGGCTCAAATTCCTAATACTAATACCAATCCCAAGGATACTCCTAAGAAGGAAGACAATAACATAGATAAAGATGCATATATTTAATGGTTGGAAGCCAAAATTGGGAGAAAAAATATGCATTAAGGTGTCCATTATAATTCATACCCCTATCAATAATGGTATGGTCAATAATATATAAGAGGAATAGGCTAATTTCAGCATAATCCAAATAGGCCTACTAATGTATACAATCCTAACTCTACCACCAATGCAAGGGAGATGGTACTAGTTCATAGTAATTTGGTGTAGGGAAAAGATTGGTATCAAGACCAATTAATGGATGCCAGTGAGAATGGAGAGAAATATCTTGTGGCTCAAAGAGTATTTAATCTCTTCTTATCAAATTAGGATGAGGTGATGATGTAAATTAATGAGGATTGACAACTTCAAAGAGAAATTTTCACTAGTTTTCTAGTTGAAGACACTTTTGTGCTAAATCATGGAGCCTCTCTCATAGAAAATATGAGGTACTAAAGGAAGGATCTATGAGGTGGTATTATAATTCCCATAGGCTCATCTAATCCTCTTTCAAGGTAACGAGACATAACTACAAGTGTGATAGTTCAAAAAACTTCTACATCTCCATCAAGTCAAAATATGGTAAGGTTTTCTCCTATTCCTCAAGTTCCAAGTAATTATTTACATACAAGATCCAAAGAAAAAGTAGGTATGGCTTATTTAAAAAAATTATATACTTTAAATAACAATAAAACATCTTTTTCTCTTGGGGATGTTCTTTATATTCTTGGTCCAAAACAACCCCTACAAAAGTAGTTATGTGTTATCCCTACTAATATTTCACCCTCAAATCAAAGTCATGAAAATTTTTCCATTATAACATATCCTAGTACCATTTTTTAATGTTACACTATGTTTGAGAAACCTCCAACATTTCACCTCACCATCATTATAGGTGATAAGTTGGTACACAACTGCATAGTCAATAGTGGAGCTTCTAATTTTGTCATGCCCAAAGTTGTAGCTAATAAGATAGGCATAAAATATGAGACACATAGAAAAGGGGTCCTTCAATTATATGGTACACCTACCAAGATATTAGGATTCATAAAATGCTTGAAGGTTTTCTTGTATGATTGTCCTAGTTTTCCCATCTTATAAGACATAGTTGTGGTTGATCTCCCAACCCACTTTACAATTTACCTATAAGGGACTTCACAGACAAGATAGGTGGTTATCTCTCATCTAACTAGTCTTTCTTGAAATTTATAATAAGGTATGGGACTAAATTGACAATTAGGATATAACCCATTGCAAGGTTTCATATTGAGCCTTACATTGAGATAAGTTCTAATATTAATTGTGTGGCCCATGAAGAAAAGGCTCTATTGTATATGATGGAACTTATTTCAAGCTTGAGGGTATGTTAGATTTGTTTCTTTATGAATATTGAATTATTAATTATGATCATGATCCCTATTCTTTTGTGGAGGAAACTTATTTAGGAGTGTATTGTATTTATGAAGGAGTATCAACACCTCTACTTACCAAGGAAGAGGATGAAGATGATGAGCTATGGAAGATGTTTTTTGATGGTTCAAGAAGTAAAGTTGGTTCAAGGGATGGTGTTGTGTTGGTATCCCCATCTAAATAAAAATATTATTATTCATAAATATTTCATTTTAGTTTTAATTGTAATGTGGCTAAGTATGAAGGTTTAATTCATGGTCTTCAATAGCCAAAGAAGAAATGAATCAAGAACATCCAAACATATGGAGATAGTGAATTTTTTGTGCATTGGGTAAGGATGTGGTTGTTCCAATAACCCTTTGCTTAGTTCATAAAATCATAGGGTATGGGATTTTCTTGAAGACTTAAATGTATTCAATATTCAATCAATCCCAAGGGAGTATAATAGTCATGTTGATTTACTAGCTACCATAAGAGCTCAATATGATACTCCAAATACCATAAAAGAGGAGGTAAAATAGTCTCATATTAAGGTCATTATAAAAAAATCTATACCTGATAATGAAGTATCTTGGTATGTGTTTTATAGTGACAAACACATTACATGATTCTTGAAAAATGAGGCTGAGTTTTATTTAAGGAATCAAAGGAGGCTTGAAGAATAATTGGGTGATCAGATTATGCAACTAAGAATAGATAAGATACCTAAGTATTTGGTGACCTTAGAAATTTTCTTCAATGAGAATTATAAAAGGAATGATAAAGTTAGTATGTCTACAAAAGAAGAGAATTATGAAAGAGTCTAGATCTTTAAGGACAAACTCCTCAAACTAGGTAATGTATGTTCTACATTAGAGAAGTAAGCATTCATTAAACTATGTACAGAGATTCATGATATATTTTATTGGGAATATAAGAAACTCATATTATTTGATCCTATCCTAGAATACCATACCATTTAGTTAGAACCTAGAGTTAAATTGATTAGATTGAAGCAAAGACCCATTAACATCAAGGTTGAGTAACTCATGAGGCTAGAGCTTACAAAACTCCTTGAATCTGAGATAACATTTCCCATCAAGAATTCAAAATGGGTATATAAACTTTTGCCTCTTATAAATAATAATGGGGAGATAAGAATTGGTGTGGACTTTAGAGATCTTAATAGAGTGTCACTCAAATATCACTATCCTCTACCCTCAGTGGAGCATATTTTGTAAATGGTTTCAATTTCTCAAAAAAAATCTCTTTTGGATAGATATTAAATATATAATCAGATATTAGTTAGTGAGGATGATTAGTTTAAGACATTCTTCACTACTAAATGGGGTACTTTTACTTATAGGAATATGCCCTTCGGTATGTCTAATGGTGGTGCCACATTTCAAAGAGCAATGAGCATGGCTTTCAAAGGTTTGATCAATGAGATGATATTGGTTTATCTAGATGATATAACTTTTCTTTATAAATATTCTAATGAAAACATGAAATACTTGAGGCATGTGTTTGAAATATGTAGGCAATATGGAGTATCTCTTAATCCAAATAAGTTCATCTTTATTGTTCATAAAGGTAAGTTCTTAGGACATATTATTTATAACGATGGTTTGAATATTGATCCTAAAATAATAGAGGCTATTATATCTTTATAATTTCCTTTACATAAGAAAGTTATTAAAATTTTCTTAGGAAAGATAAATTTTGTAATGAGGTTCATACCTAGTTTTACATCTTTGGTAAAACATATCACATCTATACTCAAGAAGAACCAAGTCTTTTATTTAACAAGAGAGGGTAAGAGAAACTTTTAAGTCATAAAGAATGCAATTATAAAATATTCTACTCTTGTGAATATTGATTTTACTAAAGTCTTCAAGTTTTATTCATTTTCTAGCCTTGATACTATCTCAACCATGCTGATGCAAAAGAATGATAAGGGTGTGGAGTATCCAATTTCATTATTTAGTAAAGGTTTATAAGATTATGAATTCAAGTATACTTTATGGATAAATATTTCCTTGATATTATAAGGGGAATAAAGAAGTTCATACACATGGTTTAAAATAATAAGGTTCATGTTATGGTCCCTCATCCTAGTACCAAAGAGTTCTTCTTGAGTAAATATCTTAGTGAAAAAAGGGAAGGGTGGATCACTAAGGTAATGAAATATAATTTTGATAGCAAGGTGAAAAAATTTATAAAGATTAAATGCCTTTGTGAACGCCTAGATTCATATCTTCATGAGTCAAAGGAAGAGGCTCTAGTTAATCATGATTATTCCTAATCAATTGGTTCATTGCCTCCACAAAGTTGGACACAAGATGTGATCAGATTTTTTCAAAATGGTGAGTATCCTAATGGTATTATTAGATCACAAAGGAGATATTTTAGGTTGTAATCTATTCCCTTTTTTCTTGTGGATGGTGTGGTTTTTAATAAGGACATCAATGGTGTGCTCTTGTTATGAATTTATAATGATCAATTTGAAGTGTTACTTGAGAAGTTCTATGATGGGATAGTAAGAGGTCATTTATCTCCAAGAACCATAATGACCAATATCATGAGGGAAGGATATTATTGGCCTAGCCTTTTCAAAGATTTCCATTCTTGGGTGAGAAGGTGTGGATAATGTGTTTTATTTGTATGAAAACAAAAGCTTGTATCTCTTCCTCTGAAGCTTATATAAGTAGACCAACCTTTCATGAAATGGGGTCTTGATTTTATTAGTATGATAAACCCCCCATCAAGTGTTGGTAATTAATGGATATTCATAAGAACTGACTATTTTATAAGATGGGTTGAGGTAGTATCATTGAAGGAAGCTAATGAGAATGTTATCTTGGAGTTCTATGAGAGCATCATAACAAGGTTTGGAACTCTTTTTACTATTATTTTAGATAATGCTCTTGCTTTTATGAGTGCCAAGACATCTAATTGGGAAAATAATAATGGCATATTATTGAGCACTTCATATAATTATTACCCTTAAGGTAATGAGTTGGGTAAATCTACTAACAAGAATATGATTAGAATCATGAATATAACCTCAGAGCATAACCAAAGAGATTGGCACACTAAATTGAAGATAACCTTATGGGCTTATAGGATAACTCCCAAGAGGTTAATAGGGAATTATTATTTTGTGATTTTCTATGTAAGGGAAGCTAGGTTGTCTATCTCTTAAGAGATGCTTGCCTTAGAGTTTGCAAATCAACTATAGTTACTTGAGAATACCCCAGTGGAGGTGAGATTGATATAATTAATGGATTTTCAAGAGACTAGAGATAAATCTCATCAAGATATGGAAAATCATAAAATACTAATGAATAAGTCTTTTGACAAGAAGGCAACTCCAAGATCATTTCAAGAAGGTGACATAGTATTGAAATGGGATGAATATAGAGTAAAACCAAGGAGACATACCAAATTTGATACCCCATGGAGTAGACCATATGTCATCATCAATTTAAAGCAAAGAAACCATTTTAATTTATCAAGGATGAATGGAGAAGAGTTGGCTATCCCTATGAATAAGATACATTTGAAACCCTACTATTGAGAATTGAAGGTTCATTTTGTAATTATTAGGTTAGGTGTGTGTTTCCTTTCTTGTTATGATGTGTTCAATAAGTGCTCATGAAGAACATGTGTATTTATATTTTATGTCTTGTTCTTGATATTTTATATCACTATTGTGTATTTTCATAAGGAAATTTATGTGTTAAACCTATATACTTGTGACTACATATCCTAATGGATAGGATTAGGAAACTGGTCATGGTATAGCGATCATGTCACCCTTGGGAAATCTCCTAGAATGTTGACCATTTTTATCACCAGGCCAAAATGGCTCAACCTCCTATAGTAAAAATCTTGTATAAGGGTGTTTTCATAATTTCATATGGTATGTTGTTATTCATTTGATGTAATTTCATATGCCATTATAGATTTGGTCATAGTCTAGCTTAGTCCTTATTCCACTTGGTGTCTTAGGGATCATTTTAGAGTCATATATGAAAGTGGTAGGTTTTCATGGTGTTAAATAAATTAAGATCATGGAAAGGGCCCACAAAATCCTTAGGGAGTTCATTTAGAGCTGTAAAAGTTTAGGAACAAGCTTTGTGAAGCTAGACTATCATCAAGATGTAATAAAAAACCATAATGGACCAGTTCACTTGAGAATTTTATAAATATGCCTAGAAAACATCACATGAGAACTATACCATGTGAAATAAGTTTCCTTATTTATAAGATCATTCTCTATAATTTTCATATCTTGATGAGTATTCTATCTCAAAATCTAAGCCTTCAAAGTTATGCTTGCCAAGTCTAAGGAGCTAGGTCATCCTGCACATCATATAGAAATGAGAAGACCAACTTATTTGAGAATTTTTAATCTTCACTCAAGAATATTCATGAGCCAAAAGCTTACTATACCATGGATTTATTGATGCCAAGATCTTGCTTTGCATTTTTCATGATTGTGAAATCTTTTTAGCTCAAGATCTATGTCCTCAAAGTTGGTCATGTAGAGAAAAACATTTGTGAAAGTGTCAAATTCAAGCCTTGACAAATAGCCATTTGGGTTGAAATTAACAATGGTAGGTACAAAGACACCATGAATAACTATACTAAATAACTTGATTGTGCAATTGATAAACATCCTTAAAAAACTCCTAGAACTAGTGGATCAAGTGGGCATAATCTATTTAGTATCAAGAACATCTACTATAAATTTGGTGCTTCTATGACCTTTTTTATTCTATATATGATCCTTAAAAGTTGGTTAAAAAATGGGAGACATTTGTGCATATGTCAAAATAAAGCTATGGTAAAAAAAAATTGATTCTAAAAAGTGACGGTCGCATAAACATCATTGATGGTCACATAGATGTATTTGACAGTTATGTAGATGTCAAACTTAAGACATAGAAAAAATATATTATGGTTAAATTTGATGGTCATGTAAACATAAAATGATGGGAAAAAAAATGAAAAATTTGAGCTCGTGAAGTAGCCATTATATTTCAAATAGTGGGTCCTAGTATATCTAATGGTTGGAGACTAATCATACCAAGCAGATCAATATTGTGAGATGAGTAAAAAGGTTAAGGAGCTCAAGAGTCCACCACATGGTATGATCATAAAATTAAATAGACTAACAATATGATCTTGAGATTAATGCATGATTGACAAGTGGCATGAGCATGTTCAAGTTGATATAATATCAATGGCTCTCACTTGATCATACTAATCAAGATCAATGGTGAGATATGGGTTAAAGGATCAATATCTGACATCAAGCATCCATGGGACCAATGAAAATAGAGATAGCTAGGAACAATTTGATTGGTTTGAGTTAGTTTTTGACATGAAAGGACAAACCAAAGGAGTGATTTTTGACCAAATAAAATAGGTCCTATAGGGTCATCATTCCACCATTAGTGCTTAATAAAACTCCAAGGAAAAGACATAGTGATGTAGCCAAGGTGATCAAAAACATAAATGGATGCCATTAAAGCTTAATATGGAGCTCTATTTTAACATTTTATATCTTTCAAGGTTTTTTATATGACAACATTCACCATTCTTAAAGGGATCCATGCATATATGAATTATCAGTTCTTGCAATGACATAATGGGTCTTTTTGGACCTATTCAAATCAAGAAAGGGGATTGTATAGTCTATAGGTCTACATCGACATAGTGACTATAAGAAAACCAATAGTATAAGATTAGTTATCCATCTATAGTGGACCTATGAACATGGGGAAGAGTTTGATCATGATCCATTTTGAATAAGATCTAACATTTCAAAGGATGCCACAAAGACATACATGTAGACCCCAATAGTTTTATCTCTAGGACCAATTGCATGAAAAGGTCCCTTCTCTCCACTTCTTCATGCCATAATGAATTAATAAAAAGAAGTTAGCACTAGGAAAAAACTCTAACAAATTGATCTAATGGTTATAAATACATTGATACCATGACCTAGATCAGAACAACTTGATCCTACCATTGTAACCCTTAGGGAGCATGAATGAGGGAATAATGTAACTATGTAACCACTTGAAGTGACGTAGATCAATTAAAAGGTTTGAATGAGCATAATTTGTATAATCTATTATAACTATGGTTCAAATGTATTTGAGATCTTTGAGCCCTCTTTGAACACCAAAGCCTCTCTCTCTCTAAAGGCCCTTTCTTATATAAATATAGCCTTTGAGATATTTTTATCTATCCTTCATGTCGGTATGAATATACTCTACTAGAAATTATATTCTACACCTCTTAGAGTAATGAATAGAGCATTTTGTATTTGTTTAATAATCTATGTTATTGTTTGTATTTTTTTGATATATGAAAGTGGTTATCATATTCCCTTTGTAGTTCCAAGTTCAACCTAAGTGATAATAAACTTTTCTTACAAGTTATCTAGTGTGTCCTAAGGCTGATGTCTAAGGTATAGAGTGGATAGTTGACTATAACTGCTTCTAATCAAGCCTTAGCACATCAAATTGACCTTTAGGTGAATCATTATTTCTTGGAAAACATTGTAGACATTGCATTAGTTATATTCATAGTATATTAGTGTTCTAATGAGTTCAATCTTGAGAGTGGATCTTTTAATATTCAATGCATCACCTCCATTAGAGTAGGTTCAATTCATGCATTATCTAACTCTTTTCCCCATAAGTAATCAGGTGATATAGATAGGATCATTTCAAGATACATTTATGGAGATAGTCCTTAAATCTAGATGCCTATTTCCAATATTGGTACACCCACATACCTAGAAATATTCCCATGTTTCCCAAATCTAAAAGAATCCTAAACAACTTCTTCTAGGGATAAAAAAATTGTAACAATAGGTACTATTTATTTATTTATCTCATTATTATACTAACCATCATTTTATTGTATCATCCACCTATTTATCTTAATCTACTCTATCAAACATTTAGTACGGTATTATAGTTTTTAGTATTTTTAATACACAAATTAATCAACCATTTTGGGAAGTATCAGCTGGAGTTATCAATTCCCCCACCCAATTGTACTATCATATCCAATACAGTATGCTAATGGTGGTGATTTATAATTTTGGCCCAAATAAATACTCTTTCCCCTAAAATTGATATTTGGTTACTTACCCTTCATATTTCATGATTTTATCTACTTTTTAATGCATGTTTGGGTAAATTCTACCACACATATCTACCCTAGTGCCTAGATTTCTTAATTCTATCTTATCTATTCAAATTTTATAAATGAATGAATTAATACATCACCTAAATACATGGATCTTGTGATTTCTCCTTTAAAACCTCTTGCACATCCACCTCATATTCATATAGACATCTTCTCTTGTTTTACTAAAAATATAATCAAAGATCTAGTTTCATCAAAATAACAAATTGACAAATGATATATTTTTTTACCTATTTTAAGTAAAAAAATTAGAATTTTAAATGTTCATCTATTTAACCTTTCATATTTGACCCATATAATTTTTTATGTAGGTCCTTTCCATGAATCAAAACAAGCATTAGTATCCTGTTGTAGTAAGGAATTTTTAGGTGCTAATATAATAATTTTGAAAAAAAATGGATTATTCTTTTAATATTTAGGTTTAACCATTGAACATATAGATTTTTCCCTTATTTTAGTTGCATCACATACAACATCATATTTTAGTCAACACCGTAACTAAGGGTATGTATCATCATTTATTTGCTTTTATTTACTTTCATTTTTTTATCATTTTTTTTTTAGTTATGGTATTTTATGTTGCCTATGTATCTATCCCAAAGAACCATCCCATGTTACATTTTTGTGACATGTGATGAGATTTTAAATTATTTTTACATGTGATGAGCTTTGGGTGGGGCATATGTATACACTTGATATTTTTCAATTTTATCACTTTACTAACACTTTTTATTATAGGGGATTATCAATGCATTAATCTCCCTAAATACACACCTTAAAGGGTGCACTGAGAATGGAGTGGGCTTAGATCAAGGTAATTTAAAATAGATTTTTTAATATTATTCTATCATACCTTCATTTCAATCATTATATCCTGCTATTAGTATTCTTATGTCATACATTTCTATCTACTTTCCATTCAATCTCAGTAGCCACCCTATATTACTATTGTATTAGTTACTTTGATATAATCTATTCTATATTTATCTCTTAGTATATTATATTGACTTGGATAATAAAAATATGTGTTTTTATTTTTTTATTTATAATTTTTGTCCTAGACAATATGGATATGTGTCAACAAACATCTTTCTTATTATATCACCCTAGCCAATACCATTGTCTTAGAGTTGAAGATTGGTTATGGATATTGTAGTCATATATACAAGGGTCATATTTCATTACTAAACCATATAAAACACACATATACTCTTATTTAACTCAAATATACTCTCTTAATTAGTAATAGGAAGAGTTATAGGTTTAGAGTCTTATTGGAGGTCTAATCTTGATTATGGTGAAGTTCAATGAGAGTAGTTGTGTTGAAGAGGTGTCCCAGTGTTTTGAGTTCCCAAATAATGATATTTAGTACTTATTATTACCATTTTATGTATTCAATGTAAAAAATATCTTGAAAAAGTGACACTTAAGCCAAAAGGGGAGATTGAGGCACCAATAATTCCATCCAAAAGTATCTTTATGCCTACTCTTTTTCCTTTATTTACTTAGTAGATTAGATATTGATTTACTCATTAATATTTTATATGTATTAATTATCCTTGATTATTATTTTCCTTATACATAATAATTTTGTATATCTATAGGTTTTTTTATTCTTTCCATTATCACCTTAGGTTTCGTAAACCACTTATTGGTTGAACATTGCACCACTTATCTTATTATTAGTTTAATACTTGTAGATATCTTGGATTTAGGTTACCCTTGTTCATAAGGTATTTTCATATAGTATCCTTATTATATCATTGATACATCCCTTTACAATAATTATTATAATTACGTATCTACATTGATCCCTAGTGAGAGTTATATTCCATGTTATAGGCTTAGGTTTTGGAACCCTTTCCTGTTGACATTTGAATGTAGATTATCCTATTTTAGGTTTATAGTTTTTTTAGGTCCTTACCAACTCTTCGAAGTATATTTAGGATCTATTTTTATGACCTTGTTTCTATTTTAGTCTATTTATAGAAAGAGGAGTATTAAAAATCATTGTGGCCCATGTATACAATATGTACTAATGTTTGATCATCAAACATATAAAACTATGTAGTATCAGATGATGTGACATGAGTAGTAACCTTAAAAGGTATGAAAATATACTATGTATGAATGTACATATTAATATGAGGAAAACTATGTGTTTTCCCCATACTATGAGTGGACATCACATGTGTACCAATTATTTTTGATATAGGATTAGATTTAGTAGTAGTAGTAGTCTCAACATCTATTGTTGAATTGATACATATAAAAGTGCATTAATATCTATGAAGAGCTCATGTTTTTACTCCCCAAATATGACAACCTTATCGTCATTTTTATTTTTAACTTATAAGACTAATTTTAAAATATTATATACATCATAGGGTTTCAAATATATTATCTCTCTAAATGTATAAATGGATACAATTTGTGTATGGTATACACCATTAATGTCATATAGATGTATTCAATTATTATATTTATTATCTTATTCATAAATAGTTTGAATATGTGTCATATCATCATTATATAGTTTTTTTACTTCTATGTGTTCATTATTAAAATTTTCATTAACATAACAAGGAGTATCATCAATTTTAACCATTTTAAGTAAGCATGATTATTATAAATAAATTTGACTATGCTCAATTTCAACACCACTTGGTCTAGCACATATCCTTAGATGAATAAGATATATAATATTATTATGTGGAATATAATATGAACATGAAAAAAATGAAGCATAAATTACTTTTAATTAATGAAAATCAAAAATAATATCTAAAAAATATAATTAAATATTGAAATATAAAACCCTAGGAAAAATAGAAGGAAACCTTAAGGAGACTAGGTTTCATACACTCGCTACAAGGAAAAAGTTTACCAATATGTTTTATTTATTTTAAGATTTATGTGTCCTTAATATTAATTAAAATATTATAAAAAATATATATCTTAAGATATAAAACTACTAAGCAAATTTGACTACTAATGTTTTATCAAAATTTGAATTTATTGCTTTATTAAACCTAATTCAAATAAATTGAACAGAATTTAACCAAATATTCTAAAATAAATTTTGACATGTATAATAATAGTGAAATACTAAATATGAAAAATTTAAATCAAATTAAATAAGTCTAAATATGAACATAATGGAAAACTTAGTTGTTTTTATTAGAGATCTAACTATGTGAAGCTGACAAACAAGTGAAACTAATAAATAATAACCAACCTTGCAATTATATAAAGACTAAGACTAGAAATTAATAAGGAAAAAAAATTCAACTTGGGATAAGATCAACTAAAACTATATTATTTATTTGGTCAATCTTTTCCTCTTGTGAAAATCAAGAAAATTAGGTCAAGATCATTTGTGATAGTTTAAATTAGGTCTGTGTGTGGATATTTGACCTTTAGATTTTTGTTGAAGACCTAAAAATGACTTATTCAAATATGAAACCCTATTAGGGCTTCAAATGACTAAAAACCTAAAAATAAGAAATGGGGGAGTGTAATAGGTTGAGATAGCCCTAGTCACCCCTATGATGACTAAACATTGCCTACATACTTAATACTCTAATTAGGTAAATCAATCCCATGTAGTTTTCCAACTTATAGTGTTTTGTGAAATTTAGATCTTTTGGCTATATGAATACATCTAGATATGGATTGAATACTTTATCATGATTTTATTTGGATTGAATAAAATTGGATTTTTACTTGGATGAGGACTAGTTCAAATTATTAGAATAAAAAAAGGGGAAGAATAAATAAGATTTTCTCAATGTGAAATAATGCAAGTGTGCTTCTATATTTAAATTTCTAAGCGGTATAATAGGTGACTTGAATGTGCTTTTATAGTAATCCAAAAATGAAAAATTCACACTAAATATCCTAAAAACATAGACCACATTGTAAGAGAGGGTTCAATTTATAAAAATGACCATTAAATGACTAAGGACAAAAACATCCCATAGGGGACAAGAACATTTGATACTATTATCCCCTGATGGATGTTTTCGTCCTTAATGGAAATGTGTAAATTTTAGGTCCAACGATGTCCATACAAATGCTTAGAGGGTTTTTAGTAATAAAAACATTTTTATAGGTGTCAAATATTAATTTATAAAACAAAGGTCCATATAAATGATTAAGACAAACTAAGATAGAAATATATGTCCAAATTAAGTGCTCAAGTCAAATAATGTGAGATAGAGCCACATTATAAAGTATTCCTGACCAAATTTGAGTGACTAGAACTAAATAAATATAGTAATCTGTAAATTACGTAAAATACTAAATAAATTTACTTAGTTTATTTTAGGTATGTTTAGGTATGTGAAGGAGTACATTCATTAATAATAATATAAAAATATCTTTTAAATGTCTAGATCTATAAATAGAGATCATGTGAGGGCGTAGATGAGTCTATGATACATATATACCTATGTAATGTGACCCTACATGATGTAATATATAAGTGACCACTATTTATTTTCAATTTATTATTGTCTCCCACCATGCCTATTTATTTTGAGTATTCATGTATATTTTGATGTCTCCAAATCAACATAAATATATATGTTTGCCTTTTCTTTGATTCAAACCCTAGTTTTACATTTTAATACATTACTAAATTGGGATAAAGGTGAAAAGTATGGTTTGAGATAATTATAACCACTATATTATGACTAGTTCTACCTACATATACAATATTTTGAGGAGGGAATTAAATGGGTGTAGTTATCCACCTAGTTGAGTGTGTCTAAACATGTTTAATAGTAATATGTTGTGAAATCATTTGTAGGAATTTAAACACTTGAAAACCTATGATTTAACCTTAAAAATTCTATTTAAACTTAATTCAGAGTTTTCTCCTTTGAGGTGTTTCATATTTGGGAGTTTTTGGGTAGTTCCTCTCAACGTGTAGGGTGATTCCTAGTGATAGCTTGATAGATTGATAGATCTGCAATATATATATATTTTTAGGATTTATTTTACTATAAAGACAAAAATTTGGGTAATTTATTCCAAATTTTCATGAGAAATGTGTAGATTAACCGATATAAACAAATTATATTTCACAAACTATCCATTAAAGAGCAAAGAGATAAGTTTTCCCTTAGTAGAAAAATATGTGAGATTGGATCTACCTTAGAGGTGAAAACTTATTTATAAAATATAAATAGTGACATAAGGCATGGAGGTAATATAATAGTTATATCAAGATGATTGGCAAGAGACTAGGAATATCTTGTGTAATATAATGTCAATTTGGAAGAGTTAGGCTCGTTTATAATAAAATAGATATGAGGAATGGAAAACAAGAGTCATATATGTGAAAATAAGTCAAATAGGTTAATCTTTGGTCAAATTACACATTATCAAGTGTCTAATACCAAATATGAGTGTTTATACCCATATTAAATCAAAATAGATAGTTATAAAACTTTTTTTGCTCTAGCTACAATTTTACTTTGAATCTACAAGTAAGATATCCATGTGCAAAATACATTGGCAATTGATTTATAAAACATAGTTTGAGATTTGAATTTTAAAGGTGATATCAAAATCATCCCTTTTTTTATAAACCTAGTGGAATTTTGAAAAAAATTGGCCAAAGATCATCCCTAATAGTCTAATTCACATCAGTTTGTTTCCAATGTTATACTTATTTAGATTGGCTTAGTCAATCATGGTAATATATTACTTAAAGTTATGTTTTAAATTATAATAAATATAGTAAATTATATCTAAGTCATCTTTAGATTTTTATTCTCACATATGTTTCCTAATTTCTTATCTGTAATTAATTGTAGTATAATTTTTTATCTACAATCTTTTTACTTATTTTGAAATTTTATTGTTATAATTCCTTAGTTATCTTGGATTATGATTATCTCCTACTTTATGGATGATTAATATTAGACTTATAAATAGAATTATAACTATTTTTCCACATAATAGACTTATTTATATGTTTTTCACTTTATGATTCACTTAAATTTCATATTTTCTTTGTTTCTCATTTCACGTCGATCAATACCTTTACAATTTTATTACTCCTTTACAAATTTGAGGAAGCAACCACCTCTATAATTTTTCATTGTTTTCATATCTTTATGTCCTTATAAGGTTCAATATAAGGTTCAAGGTTCCAAGAAAATCAAAAAAGTAACATAGGATGCACACATATTCCAAAATTTCAAAATTAATTTTACATGTTATATAATTATCAATGACTCACTCTTTTGGAATTAGGAAAGGTTTAATTGTTTGATTAATAACTTAAAATTACTTAAAATTATGATGGCATCAAGAAAATAATTACAATGACACTTTTACTTAACAACATACATATACATATGCAAAAACTTAAGGATAACACCATGTATACATTAGTTTCTTTGTGTTGTTTTGGTTGATATTAGTTTGTTGTATTTGTATATGTGTACTCTAGTTTATTATTTTATGATTAATGTTTTTTATAATTTTTTTAAAAATATGAATCAATAATTTTGTTAAGTAACCATATTTTTGGTAAGTAAATTTATGTTAAATTTTTATTGCTTAGAGGATTGAGCTTCATCTTGTTTCTTCTAATTCTTCAAAGAAATATTTTTTTTCCTAAATTTTTTATTAATTACATGTATCTTGTTATATGTATATTCTAATTGTAACTATAGAACAAGCTTGTATAATAATTTCCCAAAGCACATTTTTATATATGAATGTTGATTTCCTATTTCTTGGGCCCTTGGTGATTTGGATGTGAATAGGAAAATGGTATGATTGAATCGAAATAGAGGTAGAGACCTTGATATTTATTTAAGAGATAAATTGTATAATAAAGATGATAAATTAGTGTAATGTCTCAATTATCTACCATTGTGCTAGTTTCACCTTGTGAATGACCCCTTAATAATGTTAAGTAAAGAAAGTGTTGATAATCAAATTAGTTTTGAAAAATATTAGATTATATAGAAGCGAAAATGAGTCCACCTTTATTTTAATTATCTTATTTAATCATGTATTACACTATATTTCTATTTTATTATAGTAAAATTAAAATATCCCTAATATATTTGATTTTTAAGTATTATAAGGTGGAATTTATACTATAAGAATCCAAATTGTCAAATTCCATTCATGGGGGTCAAACTTAATATCTATACCCCATGGGTGAAACTAATACTTTATCCATTATGAACATGTAACAATTCCATAAGACCACTCCCCAAACTCTTCCAGATGGAAAACTCATGATACATGATCAAGTTCCCCAAGGGGAGAAATTTGAAATGTCAAATTAGAGGCATATGTTTTCCTCTCTTGGATGATTACCATATCATTTTTGGAAGACACAAATAATTTTTTAGAATATACTTGTTAATATCTCCTAGCCCATATATATTCCTAAAAAAAAATGATAAGATACAATTTGGGGTGTGTTGTAAAAACTCCAACTATCTAGAAGAGCGAAACCATCCACCCTTATTTTTTTATAGCATATCTATGTTAAAATTATTTTCCAGGATATGAAATGGATTTATATTTAATTCTATCAAAATTAATAGATATTATTTATATTTTCTTCAAAAAAAATATTTTACTACATGGTGGAATGTATATTGTAATAAGACCAAATGTCACACTTAGTTCATGTTAATATAATTGAATAGTTATCCCTCAGGGTGGAATTAATACCTTGCTCAAATTGAATTTATATTAGTTCCACATTACTACCACTCCCCCTACACTTCCAAATGGACAATTTTTTAGCATGGTTAATTCTGCATTGGATTCTTTTTTGAAATAACAACATTATAAATAAACTTTCTTATATCTTAGATGAAAACCATATTAATTTAATATGATAGTTTTTTCTAAGACCTACATAAATATGTCTCCTAAAGGATAAAACATATATATTCTAAGATAGCTAAATTAAGTTTAATTTGTTGATGTATGCATCAAATAACAGTCTATATATTTTTACATTACACTAAAAAGGGATATTAATGCCCTTTTTAAATGTTGATCTAGTGTGGGGTCATAACTCACATCCATGACAACATAACACAAGTTTTTTTATATTTACAAAATATATTAATAATATTCATATCTTCCTTGAGTCTTTATCTAGGAAATATTTTCTCAAAGGGTCTTTTGAGAAGCACAAGCACACATAATTTGTTGCATAAATTCTTGATTTTCCATATAAGAAACATAAGATTCTATAAATACATCTAGAATTGAATAGATAAAATATACAAATATTTTTTTAGAAATTAAATGTTAATGAGATGATACTAAAAAAATAAATTTAGTGATCTTTATATTATTTTAAGAAATAAAATATTCTATAAACATTATTCTATAAATGCCACTCTATTTATCCGTTTAAATACTTTTCATGTTAGATATCCATCTAAGATATCATTTTAATATTTTTAGTATATTTTCATTTATATATTTAACACTAATCACACCATTGAAATATATTACCATTGTCAAATTTTACAATGATAGCTATTCATAATCTGGGTATCCATGTGAATTGCCTAAAGGTGCATGTTCCTCAATAGATTTTTATTTCATATTGGTATATTTTATTTTTCTATGGCATAAATTTTCCTATTGTCATATGGATTCATTATATCTATTTTCCTCTTTTCCATCATATTTTTTTTTTTTCTTCATGTCTATATTAAGATAATTTTAAAGTGCCTATGCTATAGGTTAGTGATGCAAGGATTTGAGTCTTTATTTGTTAACTATATTTGTTAGGTGATCAGTTTCATAATATAGTAGAATTATTTATCTCTTTCATTGGTTGTTTCATTGAATAAATATTGTGCATGTGTATTCATTATTTGACATATCAATCACCTTAATCTAAATTGATATTTGGTTAGTGGGTTGTAATTGATTCACAATATTTACACCACTATATACTTGAAGATATTCCTTAATGGTAATTTTTTTGGGTTCAATTTTAATGGATCTAGGTCTTTCATATATGAATTTCTAACTATGATTAATGTTTTTTATTTCTCATATTTATTATGAATATAAATTGGTCTTTATCACTCCTTCTATCTAGGATCTTGTTCATTAACCATATTCAAATTTATCTCATACTTAGTATCATAGATATTCTAAGGTCAAGTGTCGAACTCCCTAACATTAACTAGTTCAAAACTAGGTAATAACATGTCACTAAATATTTAGATTGGACCAACGTTATTTGGGTTTATACTAAGAATAATTTAAAAAAAATCTTAGTTTTCATATTTTCAAAAAAATTGATCAAATCATTATATTTATTTTGGGACTTTCCTAAAATAAAAATTAAATGCATTTTTTTATTTTATCATTATAATTATTCAATTTTGTGTCCAATTTTTAACATAAAAATCAATTTCAATTTTTTGTGTTATTTTCTAAACATTTCCATTTTTTACTTTTTTATGTAAAATAAATGTAAATAGTGAATAATCTAGAAAATTTTAGCATCACCCCTATATACAAAACTAAAACTTTTTCTATGTATAAAGTGTGTACTAAAGACAATTAATTATACTTTGTATATAATGATACACCTTAGTATGTTAAAATCCCTTAAACCATCAATTCACTCTTAAAATATCACTTGGATATGAAAAAAAATTTATCTAAACAAATACAAAACACTAGGTTATCACAAAAAAAGGAATCAATCTTACATAGTTGATAAAATTGGTAACACAGTCCAAAAAATGCATCAAGAGACATCTTTATAACATTTATTATAACTTTTATACATATTCCCTCTTCTTCTACTTAATGTCTTGTAATTATTCTGCTTCAACATATTTTTATAATTTTTATCATCCTTAATTACATAGTATTGGTGGAAAAATGGGCACATTGGGTATTTCTTAAATTGCCCACATTGGGTATTTCTTAAATTGCCCAATGTGAAGTGACACCAATTTACCAATAGTTAGAGATATCACCATGGAGAATGGTGATTCTCATTTTCAATAAAGAGGGGAAGTTACCTCATATGATATGAATATTTCAGGGGTTTTATCTAATTTTTACCCAAAAACACAAAAGGAAATAAAACAAAAAACAAAAGGGGAAAAAGAGAGAAACCCACAGTATGATAAAAATGGAGAACCATTGGAATAACTCAAGATTAAACAATAGAAATATAAATCCTTCCTCTCCCATAGGAATGAACATAGGATTAGTGAGGGTTTTGGGAACACAAATCATGCTTGGAATCATAAAGTCTCCTTACAAGATTGATTAAACACACTTGGTATGAAATTCCATTGGGATCAAACATGCAAAAACTCATGGAGATCAAGGAAGCTCAACCATGGAGGCTCTCAACACAAATTTTAGGAAACACCATTGTTGCACATAACCATATAAAGTACATAACCAAATAAATTTAGAAATGTAATGGAGTCATTGCTCATAAATAATAAATCTAAATTCATAAAAAAGAGAATTAAAATCTACAAAATCCCAAAAGAGTCTCACCTACTTGCTTGTATTTTATTGCTCTAATTAGTAAATAGCACACTCCACACAAAGTTGTAGATTGCTCTCTCCAAGAGCTTAAGGAAAAGAATAAGAACCTAGAAAATTTTATGGAATTTTCATTTTTTATAATATTTAGCTTTTAAAGATGAAAAGTCATTTATTTTCCCATTTTTTGGTTTTCTTTTTTTTATTTGTGCAAATTTACAATATTCAAAATGAACTTTTCAATTTGTGTTTCCACATAAATATTAATTATAAAAATAATTAGTATGTATAATGCCTAAAAAAATATAGTTATTTAATGAATTTAATTAATATTAGTTAATTATAAAATAATTAACAATATAATTAAGCCAATCATTTCTATCAAACCCACTATATCAAATGTACAGTTTACAATCTGTGGGCTAGTCAAAAATGATGGTTTGTCTATTGGGCATGGAGTCCCATAAAATATTATGTAAAATAAGAAAATAGGTAAAAAAATGAAAATAAGATAAAAGAATGGGTTAGTGTAAATTAGATGGCCAAATTTCATTACAATAGCTAGCTCCAATTATGGGACTACATTACCTAAGGGAATGTACGAGAACTCCAAAAGATGTTGGTGACATATGTTTTGTCTAGCTTGTAAGTGCACTAAAGAAATTATGATCTAACCAACCAGAAACTAATTCACTGATCTTAATCATATGCTAATGAATTTGAGTTATTAGGTCAGCTCATTCTTGCTTAAACTCCCTAAAAATCTACCACTACTCTCATCCCATGATCCATATATAAAATATATCTATTTTAACATTGAACCATCATCTTATATTTGTTTTCAAGATAATTAAATATAACATTACTGATGTGTTGGGAATACAACTCAAATGCGAACTCTATATAGTACATTTCAATCATACATACTCTTGTTCACTATCAAGAAGCTACTCTGCTCAAATCCATAACCACCATATATTCCCATTATGCATTTCAAAAACTTTATTTATCATGTACTAAATAACTTTATTAGTAATTAGTATGCAGCTATGTTTTATCAATACTCATCTCAAACACATAATATGGAGAGATCTACACTCTAATTCTCCATCTTTATCATCATTGAACAATCTCAATATTTATCTAAAAAAATTTATGAATCATTGCTTTACACAGTGATCTTGAGCTAAGAGCTAAGGACTGAGGGCTATCTATTCCACCAAACTAACCCAGGGCATGATCTCAACTTCATCCCTTTTCACATGTTAGTTTTTACTGTAAGTAAGAATTGATCCCTGGTGGGATCTTTGTGAGCCAAACAACTTCACCAGTTGAACCACCAACCATCCACATATTTATCTAATTTTATGAAGAATACTCAATATATAATAGAATACCATGGGGTTATATGGAATTGAAGCATTCATTTTTAGGTTGAAATTTGATCAAATGATTCATTCAAATGTGTCTTGTATCACCACATACCTAACATGGGCTTGAAAGATACTTATGTCAATTTTAGATCATAATTTACACCTATCATTTGCAATTCTTCACCTTTAATGTACTTTAGAACTGACATCCTAAATGTTTGATAAAATGATTGGAAGAATACCATAATCATTACAGACTTAAATTTACACCTATGAACCTCATTTGATTTCATAATTTTCAATTGGAAACCTATGCCCATAGTTGTATATGTATTTAGAAGTCAATGACCTACTCCTCTCACAAATTGATTATGGGGCTTGTCTTTACACCTACTATACTAGTTGTGTTTACTTATGATTTTATTCTATTGACTCCTTAATTTCCATCACCATGGGATCTTATATTGTACCTAAAGGTGGCTTGTTACTTTTTCGAAAAAAAAATCATCAAATCAAACTTGGGCATATTGAGGCTATAAACCATTTGGAAAAATGATAAATAATTTTTCCTAATTCACCACCTATTCATTGACCCATCCAATTAAAACCTAGCATTTACAATTGTTTTATATTTATATTGCACCCATTTTTATACATATGATCTATTTTATAAAATGCCTCGATGTAAATTCTCAAAACTCACCACTTGGCCATCGACTTATTTGACAAAATGCTTCAAATAAATTTACTCAATTAACTTAGTTGTTGAATACTAAAAAGAACATCATCATGGATTGACTTCTTGTCTATCTTGGTGTCTCAAAAACATTCCTCAACTATCTACATGTATCTTCATTTCCTTAGGCATACCATCAAGTTTTTTTCTCTATTTGGCACATCTGGTAAGATGAACATTAACCTCTAAGGTAGTATTTGAATTAAAACTTTATCAAGATCAAAAGTTTGATTAATGGTAGTTATAACTAAGAATCTCTCTTTATTCCTCATAGAAGGCCATCTAGTTCTTATTTTATATGATTAATTTGAGTTTTTCCATTAAAAATGATGGTTATTCCCCAATTTTATGCTATGAAAAAACACACATCCAATCACTAGCTCCATTTGAACCTAGACTCCCTAACTAATTTATAGTGAACAACAACTACATTCTTAATATCTTCCTACCATTAAGTTTTGAGCATTTTCATATCATTTTCATAGACATCTTCATTATTGTGATTCTACAAGTTTTCTCTCAAGTTCTTCAACATCATAAATGAACTAAGCATAAATATTTATTATAGTGTTTCCTAGATCCTTTTCTACTTCTCCTACTTTAAGAATGTTCTCAATCCCCAACACAATTTTTGGGTCTTTATAGTTTAACAAATCACACATTATCTTAACATATACTTGAACCACCAAATACTTGATTTGTTTGTGTGTACCACCTAATGTGGAATTGGAGGTTTCCCATGTTTCTTTTGTAATGATGGCAAATTCAATATTTTGGAGAAATTTCACAAGAGGAGGAATAATATTTACATCAATGATAGCATGTATTTGGTCTCTATTTCTTGTTGTGATGTTCAAAATTGTCTATCATGTTTCTTTATTTATGGTCTGTTAGTAATTGTAAAAGATATGCAAGTACTTAATTTTCAATCATGAACTTTGTCTACACATCATCTCTAATAATAATATTTCCCATGGTGTGAAGATTAGGAATAATAACCATATGATTAGAGTGTATCATAATCTCAACAAGTCTATGAAAAACAACATCCTCTATCACAAATTAAATTTTGTCACTCATTCCATTGATAGGTATAAAATAACACAACATGCCTCAGTCAATACTTTCTTTCATGTATACTTCACTTACTATTATGTCGTGGCCCCTTTTTAGCATGTTTTTGAGGTACTACACTTCATACTTATAAGATAAGAATTATCATAATTAGGCATGAGCACATAAATAAACCACACTCTAGCCATCCATCAAATAAAATTGAAACTAGTACTTGTTGGCTTTCAAGAAGGCTAAAAATTCCATCTTTAATGGAATTCATATAACCAACTATTATGATATTCTCAACCACAACACATTCATATCCATTAAAATTAACCAGTTGGATTTTATATTGATCAGGTGATGAATTTATTGACAGTGTATTTGAATGTAAAGAAGACAAAAAGTGAATCATACCAGTAACGATATACATTCAAATTCTTTTCTTAAAAAAATATATTTCCTACTTTAGAAACCATTTTATCAATTCAATGTTATTGGTATTTATGACTTTAATTTTTGTCTAAATTTATAACCTGCTTGGGGTAACTATATCACCACATGACCTATTTTGAGAAGGAAGGTGGATCATATTATTCAACACCCCAAGGAAATATTTTACCTTTAATTTTTACTTTATCATGCCTAATTTCTTATACACTTAGTTTTGGATTCAATTAGAAGATTATAACGCATAGATTCTTTGGAATGAAATGTTATATAATATCTTTATTTGGATATACATGAAAATCATAAATAATATCATTCTTATGATTTAAATTTTAATAATTTTAAATAAATTAATACTATCTAATATTCATTGTAAGATGGAAAGGTTGGGGATGAGATGGCATTGGCTACGAGTGGCAGAGTAAGGAATGTCGACCCTGGTGGGGTGTATGGTGAAGAGCGTCATGGGTCGGAGGTGGCCTCTAAGGGGGAGGAGTCAGTCTATTTCAGTAACCATGTCAGGATTAATAAGGTGAATGGATGTCTTCTACAGAGTTAGGGCAGGCCCATTCTAGTAATCCCTCCAGAGGATGTGAAGGAGGATGTAGAGTACCTATCAGCTCATGCACTAATTTGCAAGTTTTTGGGCATCTGAATTCCCTTGTCGACCTTAGAATCCTAGATTCATGCCGAACCTGGCAGGTTAAGGGGGACATTGATATTATGTTAGCTAGAAATAGCTATTTTATGGTAAATTTATCCTCTATATCTGACCAAAATCATATCTTTGAGGGAGGACCCTACTTCTATGACTATATTGGCTTGTTTCTCAAACCCTGGCATGTAGGGTTTAATTTTGCAGAGGATCTTCCAGCTCGCGTGTCTATCTGGGTGTGCCTCCTAAGACTTCCTCTAGAATTTTGGTGTGAAGATATTCTACATCAAATAACTACTATGTTGGGAACACCAACTGCTATAGCACATCAATCATTGGACAAAAATCTCATCTCTTATGCTCGTATCTATGTAGAAATTGACTTAAATAACCCCTTGCTAGATTCTATGGAAATCTGCCTAGGGTCTTCATCCTGGGTTTAACAAATTGACTATGAATTTATTCCCTTTCATTGTTGAATCTATCATGAATATGGACATTTACACCATCAATGGCCCCAAGTATCTAGAGATAATGGGATGGCTGCTAATAGTGCCAAAGGTTTAGTCCAATCAGGTCAGATGAAATTTGGGAATGTCAAGCAAGCTAGCACAATAAAGGGGAATGCCCACACAAATTCTATTAGCACAATGCATGGGGTAGTTGATTTTAATGGCCCTGACATAGACGGTTTCACCTAAGTTAGGCGTTGGGTGAAGGGTCGTGGGTAGAAGTGAACGAATCCGAATTGACATGTGGAGCTAGGTTTTAACCATTTTGAGACTCTAGAGAGCATGGCCATTGAGAATGGAATTCTTGTGGAGGAGTAGGGGGGACCTCCAAAAGGAGAAGGGAAGAGCTCCTTCCTTAATGCATCTTAATATATGGTGATCTAGCCAAATAGGGAGACCTCCCCTAACTAGGAAGAAGGGACCTTGGTAGTATTCCCAGTCGAGCAGGATAAAGATATTAGTTGGGCAGACTTGGTTAAAGATACAGATGTTTCTAAGAAAGAGAAGGCATCATCATCTGCTCTGGGCTTAATGGAAAGACCATTCAAGAAAGTATCCTTCACCACACCATCTAGAGTGGGGTGCAAGAAGGATCAAGACAAAATCAAACTCACATGAGATTTATTGGTAGAGTTAGGGCCGGTAAAGACCCTGGATGAACACTTCCCTCTCTGTACCCAATGATTGTGTTGTCATGGAATGTAAGGGGGTTGAATAGTACCCCCAAACAAAAAGCTATGTATAAGTTGGTCAGTGAGCACTCTCCTGATATTCTTTGTATCCAAGAGACTAAGCTTTTTGTGGATGATATGTTTACCTGTCTGCCTAAATTTTGGCTCTTTGGACAATGCCAGTGTGTGGGTGCATTAGGAAGCACTGGAGGTGTGGCCATCTATTACGATCTTAGGAAGGTCACGCCACTATAGTGGATAGCTAGTTTCTTAACTCTTTCCATGGTTGCCTCCTCTTTTGAAACCGGGGAGCTGATTATGGTCACCATAGTATATGCACTTGTTGATATGCCTAGGCAATTCAAGCTATGGGAACACCTATGATAGGTCAGGAGTTGCCATCCTTTCCTACCTTGGATCATGGTAGGAGACTTTAATTCTATTCTTTGTTTGGAGGAAAAGAGGGGAGGGTCAGCACGCTTAGGACCGATGTCTGAGCTTCTCCGACATAATATGGATCTGCTTCACCTATCAAATGTCAAACCTCTTAATGGTCTCTTCACTTGGAACAATAGGAGGTTAGGTAAGGATGTTATTTCTAAGCACTTAGATAGGTTCCTTATTTCCTATTTTTGGCACTTTAGTGTAATTTCTCTAGCTTCTGAGATTTTGGATTGGAAAGGGTTTGACCATTGGCCCATTATGCTCACTACCAGTCATATCACAGGGCCCAAGAGACCCCCTTTTAAGTTTTAGCTAATGTGGCTTTGAGACCCATCCTTCCATGGCCTGATGACTCAATGGTGGAGATAGGGAGGACTTGACAATGGCACGACTATGTACTCCTTTGCCAAGAAACTTCAGTATGTGAAAGGAAGTTGTAAGAATGGAATAAAAACTATTTTGTAAATCTTCACTCTATGAAGAAAAGAGCTCAAGATCAACTGGACATAGTTACCAGACAGATTCATGATTTTGGACTATCAAAAGAGCTTCGCAGGGTAGAATTTCAAGCTATAAATGCTCTAGCTGAATGGGAACTTTGAGAAGAAATCTTCTGGAAATAGAAGGCCTGAATTGATTGGCTCTAGGAAGGTGACAAGAACATAGCCTTCTTCCACAAGTTTGTATAGGTGTGGTGCAATAGGAACTATATTTCTTCTCTTGTCACCCTATATGGAACTTGTTTATCCTCCTCCCTTGCCATATCTTAGGAAGCTATCCGATTTTACTTAGCACTATTATCTAGCGACGCGCCTCCTATGGAAAAAGAGGAAAAAATTATCTTGTCATGCATTCCTTCTATTGTTACACCTGATATTAATGAAGTGCTTATGAGGCCAATTGGTAAGGAGGAAGTGGAGAAAGTTGTTTTCAGCATGCATAGAGGCAAAGCACCTAGGCCAGATGGCTTTCTAGCTGAAATTTTTCAAGATTTTTGGGATATTATTAGCTAGGATCTCTTGGATGTGGTGCTAGAATCTTTCTCTAGCAAAGAAATGCTCAAGGCACTTAATGCAACCTTCCTTTTCCTAATCTTGAAGAAGGATCAGGCTAATTAGTTGAACCTGTTTAGGCCTATTGCACTCTGTAATGTGAACTACAAAATAATCACCAAGCTTATTGTAGATTAGCTTAAAGTGTGGCTCCCCATAGTTATCTCAGAGGAATAAGGGGGCTTTGTTGCTGGGAAACAAATTTTGGATGGGGTGGTCATTGCCTCGGAAGCAATTCACTCTATGAGTATGTCTCAGGAGTGAGCCATGTTTATTAAGATCAATTTGGCCAAGGCTTATGACAGAGCTAATTGGGACTTCCTACAAAAAATCCTTCTAGCTTTTGGATTCAATCAGGCCTGGGTCCACTGGGTGCTTAACTATGTGACTACGCCATCCTTTTCTATCCTCATTAATGGGGAGCCATCCAGGCTTTTTGGGGCATCTAGAGGTCTTTGTCAAGGAGACCCACTCTCACCATACCTATTTATTATTCTGGCTGAAGGGCTGGGCTGACTCATCAAGTCTAGGGTGTCTTAGAACATGGTGCACAGTTGGTAGTGGGGGAGTGGGCTAAGCAAGTTGACCCATCTCCAATTTGTTGATGACACAATCTTGGTAGGGAGAGCCTAGATTAGGGAAGCAAAAGCTTTCTAGGCTACCCTGGATACTTATTTGGCTACGTCAGGGCAAAAAATTAATGAGCATAAGTCTTCCATCTATTTTTTCAACACTTAGGAATCCATCCAACAAAGGATTACCACTACCCTGAGATTTTGGACTCAGTCTCTCCCAGTGACTTATTTGGGGATCCCTTTGGTGGTGGGAAGATAGCCTAGGCTTTTTTGGCAGAATGTTCTAGACAAATTAAGGCAAAGAGTAAATCACTGGTCCCATAGATGGCTCTCTACTATAGGCAGGGTGACACTTCTGCAATTCGTGATCCAAGCTTTGCCCATATACCATAGTATGGTTCAGGTTGCTCTAAAATAGTCTCTTAAAGAATATGATGCTCTATCCAAGCAATTCCTTTAGAGTGGCAATCTACAAAACTCTAAATGGAGTCTCATTAATTGGAATACTATTTGCCAGCCAAAGAGGGAAGGAGGCCTTGGGCTGTGCTCTGCTATTCTGTCTAGTGAAGCTCTTGCTACCAAACTTTATTAGAGGTGGTGCTCCAATCAATCCCTCCTTTGGGCCCATATCCTATCTTCTAAGTATTTCTTGGGGGTTGCTCTATCTGATATTCGTAGGCTTCCTATTAAGGGAAGAGGATCTATGGTATGGAATACCCTCAAGCTTGGAGCTCAGCTAGTGCAGCGTAACCTCTTTTAGATATGTAATAGTGGTGTAGAGGTGCTCTTTTGGGGAGACTCCTAGGATGGTGCTCCTCCCCTCCTATCCTCTCACCTGTATTTGCAGCCTCTTTGTGATTCCTTTCTCTCTGCATGGGATGGGACATTGTAGATCATTATAAAGAAGTTTTTAATTTGGGCATGAGTGTTGGAACTGATGGAATAATTCTTCTGATTGGCCACTGGGAGGGACTAAAGAGGACCAACTAGAGTTATCTCAAATTCTCGCTACTAGAAGATGCAATTCCTTGCAGGGGAGGGATGTCCTGGCCTGGGGGGGTGACTCCACTAGCCAATACTCAGTGTCTTCTGGCTACCTTGAGCTGACAAAGCAATGTTTTAGTGAGGTTGAGTTTTTATGGGGGAAGAATATTTGGAACTATCTCTCATGGCCAAAATGTAATTTCTTTCTATGGACGCTTACTTATAACTGATGCTTGACATGGGAGAACCTGTGCAGAAGAGGATTTCAGGGTCCATCCATATGTGTCCTTTGTCGTAGCAGTGAGGAGACTGGTCCCCACCTTTTTTTCCAATGTGAGTTTGCCAGGTGGATATGGCACCTATGGTGGGAGGTATGGGGCTGCCCTTGTTAGCATGTCGCTTCCTTGGTTGAATTTTGGGAGTGCCTGGGACGTCCTCCTTCCAAGGCCTCTATCCTATAGACTGCCTGGGTAATTGGTCCTTCCTTTATTCTTTGGAACTTGTGGATTGAGAGGAATAGGAGGATCTTCCAAGATGTTTGGATGGAGCTCAGGGCTATATGGGTGAAAAAACTCAATGCACTCCTTGAGACTCTCCAAGTTAAGTGTAACAGTGCTACGGATTTGTGTCCTAAAGACATAGCGATATATTCACATTTTTCCTCTGTCTTGCTCACCGCATCCTCCCACGATCCTCCCATGTGCCCCAAGAGGGGGCCCAGGTAGCAGATGTGATTAGTCAGCTAATTGGGTCATTGGACTCCTCCAGAGGATGGTGTTATTAAGATTAACACTGATGGATCCTCAAGGGGGAATCTAGGACATGCTGGGATAGGCGGCATTGGGCGTGACAGCTCTAGGGAAATTCACTTCATTTTTTTTGTTCACAAGGGCCAACATACTAACAATCTTATGGAGGCCATGACTATTTTGGAAGTAGTGAAAATGTGTTTTCAACATGGATTGAGAAGCATTATTTGTGAATTGGATTCACAGGTGGTAGTTAACTTGCTGAGTAAACATGTTTTTGATAATCTGGATTGGCAGTTGGCAATGGTTGTTCAGCAAATTCTTCAGCTAAGTACTTCCTTAGAATCAATGTCTTTTAAGCACATTCCCCATGAGTGGAATGGAGTAGTGGACTATCTGGCTAAATGGGCCTCTGAATATGGGCTGAATTGGCATATTCATGATCAGAAGATGTTTTCATTGAGTTTATCCCTCAAGTTGGCTCAACTTGTTGAGCAGGACATGGCCTTATAATTTTCTCGGTCTTGGGTCTTTATTAATAAATTTTTACCCCTTTTAGTAAAAAAAAAATCATTGTAAGATCAGGGGATTCCTTTAATAGTCATGGTGATAGAAAGGTCTCCAGTGAAATGGAAATCCACATTTATTTAAAATTTAAACAATAGCTACATTTGGAGTGTCAATTTAAATATTTATGACTTGTTTTTTACAAGATCATTATTGAGAGTGAAAAATAATTATAGTTATTACATATTCCATCTAATGGTTTTCCATGAATTATATGACATACATAACAAATGAATAACTCAAAAATAAATAATATGCCAAATTCTTGCCATAGCCTTCACCAAAAGAACATGAACTTCTGACAAAGAACACAATTATCAAGTACATTTTGGGACCAAGGAAACAACAAGGGGAGAGGTGAAAACACCATGGTGAATAAGCTAGGTTTTATTGAAAACACACACATAATAGAAAAAGGAAGGATAAATCAACATAATATAAAATTTTGCAAAAAGGGAAACTATTTACAAAAGGATGGAAAACACAAGAATAAACAAAGCCATTCATCAGTTAGGAAAAGTAGGAGCCTTCGAGGGTAAACATTTGGCATGGTGAGTACATCATTTATAATGGCAATAATAAATGTAAAAACATTTTTTCAATTACATCAATGGGGAAGACATGAAGCATTGGAGGGAAAATAATTATTGGTTCAAATACTTGATCTTGCAAAATCAGGATACAAAAAATACTCATGTTTTGTTCATTAATGAGAGGGATTTGATTTAGCTTGAAATGTGAGACATTAAAAAAATTGGACATACCTCTAACACCTATCATCTATTGGTTTCTCTTATGATTCTACAATTGTGAGTGGTTGAACTAAATGTCCCATATGCACCTCCATATGTAAGCTAGGGACCAAAACCTCTTGGTACTCAACATGGATGAAAATTTCTAGAGAATTTATTCTTGTTTTCTCTTCAAAACTTTCTATGATTTCATTTTCAATATATATGCATACTTTCTCTTCATCAGTATGAATCCAACTGCTTTCATGTCTTATTTCATGCTCTTGAAGTGTGGCTGAATTTTCCTTTTTTGTGAATTCTTTCACTTGGATTGAACTTTGACATGGACTTTTGATTTGTCATCAACAATCTATCAGATAGGGCCTTCTTTGAAAGTCAATATTAAGATAAAAAAAATTAGTATCATCATTTTCATAAACCTAATTAACCCTTAATTTGAGCTCATTTTTAACATTTATCTATTTTTCTATTTTTTCACTTTTATGCCCAATATTTTCAAGATATGCATACTCTTTTTTTAATTTAAACTTCTTCATACCTATAACCAAAATTATACCATGGGAAATAATATAAAAAACATAAAATTAGAAGCATGGGTTATGTTTCATCATTTCATAATTCTTTTCAATGGATTCATCGATCTTCTCTTTCAAGGGGAAGATTTAATTTAAATTTTAGGAATCAAAAGGCACCTTTTAGATCCCCATAAAAGTCCCCAAAAACTATTGGTGGAAAAATGGGCACTTTTCCTATTTTTTGATTTGTGATTTACCCAATGTGAAGTTACACCAATTCACCAATAATTAGAGATATCACCAAGGACAATGGTGATTCTCTTCTACAATTGAGATGGGTAGTTCCCTCATATGATATGAATATTTTGGGGCTTTTTTGTACTTTTTACTTGAAATCATGAAATGAAACAAAATAGAAAATAAAAGGGGAAAAGGGGAGAAAACCACAATGAGATAAAAGTGAAAAACCACCAAGATAACTCAATATTTTAAAACATAAATAGATATCATTCCTCTCACATATAAATTAGCACAAGAGAAATGAGGGTTTTAGTATTACAAGGCATGCCTGGAAGCACAAAGTCTCCTCACAAAACTGATTACATACACTTGGTATGAAATCCATTGAGGTAAAACATGAAAAAACTCATGGATATCAAGGAATATCATCCATGGAGGATCTCAACACAATGTTTGGGAAAAAATATTATTGCACATAACTAAATAAATGCAAAAATTCAATGGAGTCTTTCTCACAAATAGGAAATTTGAATTCATAAACAAAGAGAATTAAAATATATAAAACCCCAAAAGAGTCTCATATGCTTACTTTTTATTTCATTACTCCAATAAAGAAACAACATACTCCACACAAATTTGTAGCTTGATCTCTTCAAGAGCTTGACAAAAAGATTAAGAACTTTGAATTTTTTTGGATTTTTCCTTCTGTATAATATTTACCTTTGGAAGATGAAAAGTCATTTATTTGCCCATTTTTTGGTTTTATTTTTTTTTATTTGGTCAAAGTTACAATATTTAAAATGAAAATAAAAATTTGTATTTACACATAAATATTAATTCTAAAAATAATTAATATGTCTAGTGACTAAAAACAATATAGTCATTTAATGATTGTTGGCCAATTTTGGCCTACATACAGAAATTTACCTAGGTAGATCAATTTCTAGAAGATTTTGAATGAAGTATCAATTGAGTAGAGTTTTGGATGGAATGAGTGGACCTAAATTAAGAGAACAATATCTAATATTATTCATAAATATTTTGTAACACTTTAAGCAAGCCTAAAGTGTAATTGTTGATATTTGGAAAGTAGGCTTGGAAATAGGTCTAAGATTACAATGTGTAAAGATCATTAGGTTATCATGGAAATCATAGACCTTATTGACATAACTTAGGTTTCATAGGTCTCGGAGAATCATTTTTATCCTTTATTTTTTTAATTTTAAGCTTTGAATATCTATACCATCATTAGGATGTCATGCAAAAATAGACTAGTCAGCCCATTTATGCATTTTATAAATATGCTTAGAAAGCCTCTCAGGACAAAAGTAGTACATGGACATGAATTTATTCATGATTTTAACATTATCTAAAAAATTAATATCTTGATGATATTTATATCTCAATATATAAATATTTAAAGTGAATATTGTACAATTAAACAGGTGTAGTGACACCAAGTTTAAGCTTCATGAACTAGCCATTCAAAAATGATCAAGATCAATGGTTAGAATTTGATAAAATAAAATAAAATGATGCATAGGAATTTGAAAGATGTCATTGGGTCACAATAAATCAATGACATGCATTTGATCATAGATTCCAAATTAATAGTGAGCATTGAGTCAAAAAGTTAACATGAACATGTTGATGACTAGTGGCTAGATCTTGGGCACTTAAATATAGATATAATGGTGTGTGGCATATAATATATGTTAGTGGGTCCAATAAAATAAATGGAATGAATTTTATCATATATTTTAGATCAATAGTGAGTGATGAGTCAATAATTTAGTAGATCCCAAAGATAAGTGAGAAGTTATCAAGTGTCTTAACTGCACTCAACTCACTAAATATATATGGCTCACATTCATTCATACAAGGGTAGATCGATGGTGCATTATATTAAATATCAAATAGTTCTCATCTAACATAGATCAATATCGATGGTCAATATTCAAGGTCAATGAAAGTGGGCCTAGGAAAATTAGCAGTGCTCGTTCAAATGCTAGGAAGCAGACTGATAATCAATATTAAAGGTCAAAAGACAAGAGATTTCAAGTGCCTAACAATTTTAACCTAGGTATAAATGGAGAAAAATCATTTATATATCATCCTATTTCTATTATAACTCAATCGAATGTCACAAGCAAACATAATTATATAGTCAAGGGTTATAAACATAAGGTTTTGATGCCATGAACCTCTTGTTTAAAGATTTAGAACATGTAGGGTCCATCATTTTGAGTTGTAATATTGTTTTGTGAATACTATTTTTAATCCTTCAATAAGGATCCATGTATGCATGAGTTCTCAGCTTCCATAGGGTCCATAGGTAGGATAAGTCTATTTTGACCTAATATAGAGATCAAGAAGGAAATTATGTGACCTATATGTTTTGCATCGATATATAGATATAAGAGAACCAATAAAGGAGATTGGTTTTTAACCTATACTAGACCTATGATCATATTTTTAGTATATCTAGATATGAATGGTTATGAAGAGGTGTCTCATCTTTCAATATGGTCCCATCCCCAAAAACTTGTTACTAAGAGTAGACTTGGGCATGGCTCTATCAAGTACATCAATATAAAGACCTTACCCTCATAATGAAGCAAGTAGAGATGGAAAAAAATATTATAGAAAATAAATATAGGGATTAGAGTATCACAATGGATAATTTCACAATGATGTTTAGAATCTTTGAGGATCTTCCCTCCTATTAAGGAACATGACTCATCATTTATAAAATAGACCCTTGTATTTTAGTGTATTTCTCAGCCAATGAGAAGAATTTAAATATTTTCAATAAAATAAAGGTTAGCTTGTTAGTGATGGATTATTATTGATTATCCTTGGTTAATGTTTTCTCACTCTCTCCCACCCCCCCCCCCCACTTTCTCATATATATCCTATTATTTTGATTTGGAAAATCTCTCTCTAAGATTTTAGAAGGATACTCTCTCACTTTTGATAAGAAGTTCTCTTAATTTTGTAAGAAAAAGTAGATTCTCATTTGATAAGACTTCACCCTATCAAAACTTGTATTAAAGACATATTTAAGATGATAAAAACTTTCTTTACCTGCCTCGTACTTTTTAACTATGTTTAGTAAGCTTGTAGATGATGGCATTATGAAGGAAAATATTCCTTTCCCATTGTCCTTTCTTGGTTATTTTAGGGTATTTTCTAGTAAATTGCATGTCTACATTTATGTTCTTTCTACCATTTATGTAATCTTGGTGTGAGTCTTAGAATTTTTCCTTGCTTCAATCATTTCTTCCTAAACCTAATACATGAAATACTTATGTAATTAGATAGATTTTGAGATTGTGTGAGATAGTATTGTCTTATGCTTCTTCAGTTTATTCTTAATGCCTATGTGAGTTATCATTTAATTTTGTGCATCACCCTTTAGCTTTCTTAGGAACCCAATTTTCCATTTCTAACCCTTTTCTTAGTGAAAAAATTAGTATAGGTGATCCATCAAGAGGAATTCAACATTATCTAGACGTTCAAACCTACCATAGGTGACCCATAACCTAGGGTTGTCCCAATAGTGTAGCTCAATTGTAAGGATCCTAAAGAACCCTCTGTGAGGGTATAAATTGATGCTAAAATAATTTTTGGCACACTTGATGGGACACATATCTCAAAGAATATCAATCAAAGTGTGATGCTAGTTTGATCAATTTATAGTAGTTATAGCTTTCAAGCAAGAACATCTGGAAACTCTGAAAGAAGATCCAACATTCTAATAGCAAAGTAATGACTACATCTCATGCCAAAGGTGATTACAGGGTCAACCTCTATAGGTATTCCCTTTGAATTTATTGAATTGATTTTAAATTCATTTAAAAGGTTAAGGTTTTATAATACACACCCATATAAAGGCAACTTTGCTCCTATGTCAATTTCAAGGCTTACCCATATAAGAAGACCCTTTTTGAACCCTTTCATAGCCATGATAGACCCTAGAGATTTTATGGATTTTAATGGCCAAAGTCCCATGGACCTCCCTCAATATGATCTTATTCTAGTAGCATCTCTTAAGAGTGTCCCCTGTTTTACTATAGACCAAGATACACCACCTTCTGATCACCTCATGGATATAGCCAAGTTTTATAACATTCATGATATCAATGACGAAAATGTAGTAATTAGATTACTAACCATCTTTTTCAAAGGTAAGACCTCAGAATGGTATATGAGCCTTGTGACTAATTCCATTTCCACATAAGGCTAATTAGGATAGGCTCTGTGTAAAATATTAGAGGATAAAAGTGGCCATTTATCACTTTTAGAGTAGATAATTTCAATAAAAAGAGCCCCTCATGAAGTTATGTAGGACTTCAATACAAGGTTTTAAAATACTTGGGATAGAATCCCAGTCTCTATTAGGCTTGCCCCTAACTTTGCCTTATTATAATATTTGAAATCCCCTAATAGTGACATTGCATTAATAATCCAATCCATGGGAGGAAAAACATTACCAAATGCATATGAGGTGGCAATTAGACCAAAAAAATATTTGGTACAGGCTAGCAAGATTACACCTAGATAGTTGATGCCTCTATTCCTTAAGATTAGACCATCCCCTATTTCTATTCCTCATTCCTCCTATGCCTAAAATTACTATTGTAACCTCACCCAAGTGATAAAATTCCTCCACTAATGATTCTAATGTTTCCCAAAAACATAAGATCTTTCAAGAGCTTAAGAGCATGTTTGAATCCTTGGGAAATGAGCTTGTGAATGTTAATAGGCATCATGCTTTTAATATGTCTCATCAAGTTTCATATCAACCTCAGTAACAATATTATCAAGTAAATAGGCCAAACTATAAAGGAAATTTTCGAGTCTAATGTCAAAACTAAGGGCAAGGGCATCCTAATTATAAGATGCATAACAACTAGAATCCAAATGTTGTAAGCACTTCTAACACCTTGGTCCCTTTTCAAAAAAATGTTACTCAAGAAGTTGAGGGTACCATGACTTGGAGTTAATATTTTGGGAAATCCATTATCTAATTCATTTATTTCATTCAATATTTTAATGACCAATGGTAGTATGTTACCAATTATGGGTACAATCAATATCTTATGGCTCAAAACATAGAGGTTCTCATGATGACAAAACCAATAGAGCTTAGAATAAGTCATGAGCCTTATCAAGGACCAAGATAGGTTGGTGATACAATGTTGAATTATGATCAATAAGAGTGTTATGCATTTAATCATTAGGCTAGGTCTAGCCAGGCATATATCCTAGTGGCAATAAATACAAAGTTAAAAAGAAGGAACATGGATGGTAATCAAGAAGTAGTCAAAGAGCTTCCTACCATTACTCCTTTAATATCAAATCCAAATTCACTATATTTTTTTCCAAGGGTTCCAATTGATCCAAGTAATCAAAATTAGGGGAATGCCTTTGTTACAACAAACTCACCAATTGAAATTATAGTTGTGGCTCCCAAAGCATGACCAAAGGTTGGTAGATCACCCATAAACATTATGGAACAAATGAAAAGGTCTAATGTGAGTGTGTAAATGTGGGATATTCTCTCCATGCTTGGTTAGGTAGACATCCTCCAAGAAGGGTTGTTAAGGATCAAGGTTCTTGATAAGGAACTAGTTAAAGAGAATGTGGTTCTCACCAATGCAGCCAAAGGACCTAGAGGACAACTAGGTAAGGTGATCAAACCTCCTCCCTTCCACATATAAATAATTATTGGTGAATATTTAGTGCATAATTTATTGGTAGATAGTGGGGATAACACCCCAGTAATGCCAATGTTTATAGCAGACCAGCTTGGTCTAAAATATGAGCCCTAATCTAAAAGAATGTTACAACTTGATGGTTCTTCCACCAAGCCATTTGGCATAATTAAAGACATCAACTTGACATTGCATGCTTGTCCTAGTGTCTTAGTGTTTCATTATGTATTTATCATTGATGTTCCCCCTCATTTTTCACTATGCTTATCTAGATAATTCACTTTAAGGGCTGGGGGTTATCTTGTAGTAGATTGGTCATACATTGCATTCAAAATAGGATATGGGACCAAAGTGTCCATCAAGGCTAAGCCCATTGAATAATTACACATTAATCCTTATGTGAAAGACATAATAAATCCTAATTTCACCATCCTAGATGAGGATGAACATGTGGTGGGTTGATAATTAAATACTCACCCTAAGGAGATGTTAGACATGTTCCTGGATGAACTATGGAATGATAATCATTTGGTTGATCCCTAGAAACATTTTGAAGAGAGGGGCATGGGTGTCTATGTAATGACCCTTACTAGTAGGATCATTAAAAACACTGATTCTTGTACTATGGAATTTTTGTCAAATAGTTGGTTGGATTACAAAATATACTAATATTGCATTATGGATTTTCATCAAACAGTTGGCAAACAATCAAACTATACTACTATGAGCGTAGACAAATTTATGTAGTTCAATAATTCAAAGGATTCAATATCAAAATATTTATTCATGGAAAGGTATTTCCTTTCATAATAAATGATGACTTTCAGCATTCACAAACATGAATAGAATTAATATCCTAAAAAAGTCTGATGCCAAAAAAATAGGTATGTGAAGATAAATGGAACCTAATGATAACCAAAAAGACCTAGTCTATAAGTGATGCCTTCACTACTATTCATATACCATCTAGCAAGTTATCCATACCTTGCTGCAAGTACAATCTGTACAATATAGACTAGTATGGTTTCAAATTTTGTCTTGCCTAGCTCTCTAAATAAGCACCCAGCTATCATCAATAGGTAACAACAAGAATAGTGGTAGCCATGTAGAAAAATTTTCACCCTTTTAAACCCACATGACACCCTAGAATGACATTACACCACTTTATCCAACACCCATGACCATTTCTACACCTTCCAAACTGTTGTAGGGGTGTAACAGTCCCACTCATCTCCCTCTATCCCTATTATGACCTCTTCTAGGCCCATGATATCCTCACAAATTCTATCATTGCCTTCAAGGGTTGAACGTAGCTCTTCCCACACCTGACGCTACTCCTCAAACCACATGGCCCTACATATATGTTTATAATACTCTCGACTAGGTTTGGATACCTGTGGTAAACATATGCTGACCTTCCAGAAGTTATGCACTAGATCGATAGATGGAAGTCACTAATCCAACAATGTTGAAGACTAATTGATTGTTCCCCAAAAATGTTGAAATACTAAAGATTTCTTAGCTGAGAATAAACCACCAAAATTCTCCAATTTAGCACACTTGAATTGGCTGAATACCAATTTCTCCAAGCAACCCTTCAGAGGATCTTTCACCTCCTCAATTATGCAATCACTTGAGAGGTATCATTCTCAAGGATTAGACTAAAAATTTGTAGACCATTAGGTTCTACAAATGCCCAAGAAGCCAAAATGAGAAAATAAACATTGATGCCAAATGAGAGACCCATGGGTTCTATTTATGCACTTTTCAAAAACTTCTAGAAGTATCCGTAATACATCTTGTAAAACATCATTTTAATTTTTAAATAAAAAGTAATTTTATAAAATAAAAAGTGCACCTAAATTTAAAAATATAACATTTAGGCCTCATATAAAAAGTAATAAACAAATATAATGTCTTCAAGAGCATGAGGAGCCATCCAATAACCAAATAAATGCAAAAATGACTCTCTCATCACCACCATCTACCTACAAGAGTTTGGAATAGGCAAATCCACATAAAGTGTCATGTCATACTAGAGAGGGGACATGACAGTCCACCCCTCCTGAAATTGCTTGGCCTCAAGCAATCTTAATGTCGGATGCTGCAAAATGGCCTCACCCTCCCAAGTAGCACCCTTAATGTGTAGATCCTTCCACTTAATCAGGTACTCTCTGATCACTCACCTATGAAGCTACTTCTCTCTGACTATCCAAGATGGATTTTGGAATTAACTTCCACTCATTATCCAAGGGAGGTAACACTATAAAAGGCACCACATTATGACCCAATGCCTTCTTGAGGCATGATACATGGAATACATTATGCACTCTATTTGGTGGTCTACCTAGTGGAATCTTGATGTATGCCTTCTCATCAAGATGATATTTAGCCTTGTGTTTCTCCTCATGTGTAGGCATCAAGGTACAAATAGATACCCACTCTATATCATTATGCTTAGCTAGCCTCTCCATCCTCTTAAGTGTAATAGTCCTAACATCACTATTACGAATAGCCTTCAGCACATGTGTTTTACCATCTACCTCAAACCACATCTCCATATCCTTAAGTCTCAGGGTAATCTTGTCCAATGAATGTAGCCACTGCATCCCAAGCACTATGTCCATGTCACCCATGTTGACCACATAATAATCTACCTTAAACTCATAGTTGTTTAGGTGTAGAAGTAGATCACATACCATCCTATCACATTGAAGAGTATATCCATCAGCCACCTTAACTTTTAGTCCCTCAAACGCCTCAGTGATGAGCCCATGCCTCTAAATGAAGCATGCATCAATAAAGTTGTGCATGGCACCAGTATCCATGAGTGTAATAACCTTTTGTTCTACCAAGACACCTCTAAGTCTAAAGGCACCCTCTCTCTAAATACTAGATAGATGTGCCTCCTGTAAATGAAATTCTAGTTCATCCTTTTGTTTAACATTATCTACCTCCTATTCTTGCTTTGCATCATTAGGATCATGGTACTCTGAGCTATTTGAATCTGAGCCCTCATAATAAACCCACATCATCCTATTGGCCTTTCCCTTAGGCCTCATAGGACAGTCATGTTCAAACTCATAGAGACCCTTGCAATAGAAGCATAACTTATTCTTATGTAGGTCATTAAACGTCTCCTTATTCAAAGGTGTAGCTAACCTGTCTTTCATGTCATCATCCTTCTCTTTACCTTTGTTGAATTTCTCTTTATTATCTTTGTTTGATGAAGATCCCTTTGAACCGAACTTGTTTGCTGGTGCTACAAGTTCCATACTGTGGCTTTTCTTCATAGCTTCTTGAAATGTGAGAGGATTAAAGGCCTTAACCCACCCCTTGAGTGGTTTAGTCAACCCTTCTATAAATACACATGACTAGCCTCCACTCTGAAATATCAGGTACCATTGCTGCTAGCTTCTGGAAGTCATTAATATAAGCATCAAGGGAACCATGTTATTTTAGTTGTGCCAATTCACGGAAACTCACCTCAGGGTCTTTGACATCAAACATTTCCACCAACCTATTGGTAAACTCCTCATATGTAGTGATAAGGTTGTGTCCAAGAGTGACCAACCCATGATACCACCACTCATGAGCAGTTCCTTCAAGATGTAGTGTGGCAAATCTTATGGCATCCTCTTCAGGCATTAGTCTCAAAGAGAGATAATTATCAAGCTTTTGAACCCAAGACCTAGCTGTACATTTGTTACTTCCATCATAGTAAGGCATGGAAATCTTACCAAGTTCTTATTGATAGTCATTCCTTGGAGCATGGTGATCATTTATTCCTCCTCTATTATTTCTTTCATTCATAAATTGATCAAATGTCCATATTTATCTCATTTCAAGAGGGAGAGTGGTATACTCCAAGTAGGCCTATCTATCTTCTTCTCCAAATGGAGTAGCTAGAGCAACATGTAATGGTTCTTCTCTTAGTGTAAAGGTGGGAAAAAGAGGCCTAGAGGTTGATCCTCTAGAGTTTCTAGCATGTTGTACTGACCTTTCCTCATTAACTCCACTATGTTTAGTTGTGTGTTGATGATTTTGATTTGGAATGGCTTGTTGATCCAATTTTCCTAATAAGCATGACATCATATCAAGCATAGTGTCAAATTTCCTTTCAGTACTTGCATCTCTATCTTCCTCTACCATATTTTGAACTGATTTGACAGTGTCTCTTAGTGCCCTTGACAATGTATCCCCTTCAATCTGAGGATTTTGATTTTTTTGTCTCCATTGTTCCCTGCTATGATATCTGATTTCTCTCTCACTCATCTGTTGTTTCACTGATCACAGGATGGCAGGATGATGGCTCTAATACCATTGTAATGATCCTTACTAGTAGGATCATTAAAAACACTGATTCTTGCACAATGGAATTTTTGTCAAATAGTTGGTTGGATTACAAAATATACTAATATTGCATTATGGATTTTCGTCAAATAGTTGGCAAACAATCAAACTATATTGCTATGAGTGTAGACAAATTTATGCAGTTCAATAATTCAAAGGATTCAATATCAAAATATTTATTCATGGAAAGGTAGTTCCTTTTATAATAAATGATGACTTTTAGCGTTCACAAACATGAATAGAATTAATATCCTAAAAAAGTCTGATGCCAAAAATATAGGTATGCGAAGATAAATGAAACCTGCTAATAACCAAAATGACCTGGTTTGTAAGTGACACCGTCACTGCTATTCATATACCATCCAAAAAGTTGTCTGTACCCTATTACAAGTATAGGCCATATAGTATGAACTGGTATAGTTTCAAATTTTGTCTTGCCTAGCTCTCTAAATAAGCGCCCAGCTATCATCAACAAGTAGAAACAAGAATAGTGGCAATTGTGTAGATAAGTCTGCACCCTTTTAAACCCACACAAGACCCCATAATGGCATTATGCCACTTTCTCCAACACCCACAACCACTTCTCACTTTCCATGAACTATTGTAGGGGTGTAACAGTCCCACTCATCTCCCTCTATCCCTATCGTGACCTCTTCTAGGCCCATGATAGCCAATCAAATTATATCACTACCTTTAGGGGTTGAATGTAGCTCTTCCCAGACTTGATGCTACTCCCTTAAACCACATGGCCCTGCAGATATACTATAATACTCTAGACTGGGTTTAGATACTTGCAGTAAACATATGCTGACCTTTCGACATTTATGCACTGGATCAATAGCTCGAAGTTGATAATCCAACAATGTTGAAGACTAATTGATTGATCCCCAAAAATTTTGAAACACTAAAGATTTCTTAGCTAAGAATAAACCACCAAAATTCTCCAATTTAGCACACTTGAATTGGTTAAGTACCAATTCCTCCAAGCAACCCTTCAGAGGATCTTTCACCTCCTCAGTTATGCAATCACTTGAGAGGTATCGGTCTCAAGGATTAGACTAAAAAATTATAGACCATCAAGTTCTACAAATGCCTAAGAAGCCAAAATGAGAAAATAAACTTTGATGCCAAATGAGAGACCCATGGGGTCTATTTATGCACTTTTTGGAAACTTCTAGAAGTATCCGTAATACATCTTGTAAAACATCATTGTAATTTTTAAATAAAAAGTAATTTTATAAAATAAAAAGTGCACCTAAATTTAAAAATATAACATTTAGGCCTCATATAAAAATTAATAAACAAATATAATGTCTTCAAGAGCATAAGGAGGCATCCAATCGCCAAATAAATGCAAAAATGACTCTCTCATCACCACCATCTACCTACAAGAGTCTGGAATAGGCAAATCCACGTAAAGTGTCATGTCGTACTAGAGAGGGGACATGACAATCTACTACTTACATGAAGAGAATAAATCCATGACATCCCTTATTGGACCTCAAGATGATCCTAATGGCTTATGGAAATTATTCTTTAATGGTTCAAGGAGAAAACATGGATTGGGTTTAGTTGCAATGTTGGTATCCCCCTCAAAATGACAAGTATTTATCTTCTTATAGGTTCCAATTTAGTTTCTCTTGTAATGCAACAGAGTATGAGGGTCTTATCTATGGCCTTTAATGGGCTAGTAAGAGAGGGATCAAATAGTTACAAGTCTATGGAGATAATAAATTGGTAGTTCACTAGGTCAACAGCTAGAATATTACCACAAACCCCTTGATGAAGTTTTAAAAGCATATAGTGTGGGACTTAATTGAGGATTATGAGGCTTTTAACATCCAAGTAGTGCCAAAGAACCAAAATGGACATACTGATAGGTTGGAAACTATGGGAGCTTAGTTTGACATCCCAAATGTGTTGAAAAAAACTAAGGTGCAACCACATGTCAAAGTGGTGATAATACCATCAATGTTAGATAGAAGACCATTAGTAGGTCTTTGAGAATGAAAAATAAATTTCTTGTTTCTTACAACAAGAAGTAGAGTTATCTTAAATAAACTAGGAAAGGTTTAAACATCAGTATGAGGAGAAAATAGTTCAATTGAGATTCAATACGCTTCCTAAAGGGCTTGTCACCCTTGAAGTTATTTTTCATGAGGGAGATCATATGAAAAAGGACAAGGTAGTGATGTCAAAAAGTGAAAATAACTATTAGATATTCCTTATCTTCAAAGATAAGCTCCTCAAGATTGAAAAGGTAAGTACTAAAACTAAGAAACATGCTTTCATAGAGATTTGTATAGAATATGTAGACATATTTTCTTGGGAATATAGTGACCTAAGGGGATTTGATCCCAAGCAAGCCCAACACATTATAGAACTAGAGTCTAATACCAGGCCTGTCAAGTAGAAGTAGAGGCCTATAAACCCCAAAATAGAAGAGTTTATGAGGAAATAGTTGAACAAGTTAATTTAATCCAAAATCTTCTTTCCCATCAAGCACTCCTCATTAGTATCCAATTTGGTACCTATGAGGAAGAAAAGTGGGGAAATCAGATTATGTGTTGACTTCAAGGATATGAATATGGTCTCTTTGAAAGGTAACTACCACTTGATATCCATGGATTAACTACTTCAAATAGTTTCTAGTTCAAAAAACTTCTCCCTTTTGGATGGATATTTAGGATATAACCAAGTGTTGGTAAGAGAATAATATCAGTACAAGAATACATTAACTACCAAGTGGGGAACATATGATTTACTTGGATAGTGTTGGTTTACTTGGATGACATCACAATTTTCTCCCAAAAGGATGGTGACCACATGGATCACCTAAGGTTGATCTTTAAAAGATGCAAAGAGTATGGGATCTCTTTAAACCCAAAGAAATGTGTGTTTACTATCCATGAAGGCAAAATTTTGGGTCACATTGTTTTAAATGAGTGATTATCCATTGACCTTGATAGAATAAGTGATATCTTAGCACTATCTCTACCCAAACACAAGAAAGAAATCTAGAGCTTCCTTAGGAAGATAAAGCTTTTGAGAATGTTTATACCTAGTTTTACAAACTTGGTCAAACCCATCACCACCATGATAAATAAAATCCAAGTGTTTACTTGGTTAAATGAACATAAATTAGTTTTTTATGTCATCAAAGAAGCCATTACCCAAGCACCCTCACTCATGAATCTTTATTTCTCAAATGATTTTACATTGTACACCTTTTCCAATATTGATAATATATCAACTATGCTAATGTATAAAAATGGTGAAGGACTTGAGTAACCAATTTATTTTTTAGTCAAGGGTTAGAGGGATATGAGGTGAGGTACACTTTTATAGAAAGGTAGGTTCTTATAGCTTTGAGAAGTCTCAAAAAAATTAGACCTATGATTTCCAATATCAAGGTCTATCTTATGTTGTTTCATAATATAGTGAGGAACTTTCTCCTCAACAAGGATTTAAATGAGAAAAGAAATGGCTAAATTACCAAAGTCATGGAGTATGATTTGGCTATAAAAGTCACAAATTTGGTAAGAGGCAAAGGCTTGTGTGAGCATATGTATATGATCATCAAGAAGATAAAGGAGTTGTTTTGATGACATAAGACAACTCACAAGTAGAGGCACCTCCACCTCACAATAGTTGGCTCCAAGACATGACACATTTCATAGTGATAAGAGAATGTCCTCAAGATTTAGACATAATAAATAGAATATATTTTAGGATTTATTCTATACCTTATGCATTAGTTGATCATGTTATTTTAAAAAGGGACCTCAATGGCATACTTCTTAGTTCCATTGATGATAATCAAGTGAAAAATATCCTAGAGTAGTTTCATGATGGACCTGTGGGAGGCCATTTTTATACAAGAACAATATAAACAAGGTAATGAGAGATTATTATTATTGGTCCAATATTTTCAATGCCTATGCATGGGTCAATAAATTCCAAAAATTTTCTCTATTTGTAGGCAAATAAATGTTTGCAATTCCTCCAATCAACCTAATCTAAGTGGATCAACCCTTCATGAAATGGGGGTTAGACTTCATAGGTATGATCAAAAGACCTTCAAGTGCAGGGCATAAATGGGTGATCACTATAACTAAGTATTTCACCAAGTGGGTAGAAGAAATTACTTTGAATGAAGCTAATAGAACAACAATGTTAGACTTCTATGATAGCATAGTGACCAGGTTTAGGTTCCCAGCTACTAAAATCTTAGATAATGTCTTATTATTTATTGGCATGAAGATAAGTGAATGGGTACTTAAGCTGGAATTTATGTTAGAACATCTTCAAACTAATACCCACAAGGTAATGGATTGGTAGATTCCACCAACAAAAACTTCATAAGGATTATCAAGAGGACTATAAAAGAGAACCAAAGAGTATGGAATACAAAGTTAAGGACAACCTTATGGGTTGAAAAAGTGAATCTTAAAGCTACCATTGGTAATTCTCCATATGTCCTTGTATATGTAAGGAAAACCAAATTACCCATTTCTCTCAAACTACCTACATTAGAGTTATTCCATGAGATTGAGTTGATGGAGAGTAACTTATGATTATAAGGATGACAGAGCTTATGGAACTTGAATAAACTAGGGACCTTGCAATGAAGACATTAGAGTCACATCAAGCTCAAGTCAATAAATACTTTAACAAGATAGCCATTGTAAGTGACTTCAAAAAAGGGGACATAGTCCTCAAATGGCACTCAAATAAGGTCAAGCTAGGCAACTATACCAATTTTGATAAATTATGGAGTGATCTTTACTTGATACAGGGATGTAAACAACATAATGATTTTTAGCTTACCTAAATCGATGAAGAGGTATTACCCATCCCAATCAATGACATTCATTTAAAGCCTTGTTATTAGAAACATTTTCATCTACAATATGATATTGTAACTAATTAGAATAGATTTCATGCTTTCCTCTAAAGTTATTTAAGCACATCTCTTTCAGTTGTGTGTTTCCCTTTCAATAATCACCTTGGGTACATTTGTTGTTATTTTGTTTCTTTGGTCTTTATTAGTTCAAGAGGAGGATTTAAGAGAGGGGTTAGCCTTGAGTTAGTTTCATGATAGCTGAGAGAAAGGACTATGACTCTAGATGCCCAATGGAATAGTTTAAGGCCACTAGTATTTTCATAGCAGACATGTAACCCCATGATGTTGCTAGAAATGTTGGCCAATTTTGGCCTACATACAAAAATTTGCTTAGGTATATCAATTTCAGGAAGTTCCTGGATGGAGTATCAACTGAGTAGAGTTATAGATGGAATGAGTGGACCTAAATTAAGAGAATAAGATCTCATATTACTTATAAATATTTTATAACACTTTAATAAAGTGCAATTGTTGATCTTTCAAAAGTAGGCTTAGAAATAAGTCTGAGATTGAAAATTGTAAACATCAATAGGTTATGATGGCAATCAAGGCCTTTATGGAGATGAAGTAGGTTTTAGAATTCCTAGAGACTCATTTTGAGCCTTGAAATTTTAAGCAAAATATTTGAAGAGCTAGACCATCATCAGGACATAATTCAAAAATAGACTGGTTAGCCCATTTATGCATTTTATACATATGCTTAGAAAGCCTCTCAGGGCAAATGAAATGCATAGACATGAATTTATTCATGCCTTGAGCATTATCTAAAAAAAATGTATCTTGATGAGCTTGATATCTCAAGATATAAATCTTTAAAATTAATACTACAAAATGAAATAGGTGTGGAGATGTTGAATTTAAGATTCATGAACTAGTTGTTCAAATTCAAATGATCAAGAACAATGGCTGACATTCAATCAAATAAAATAAAATAATACAAAATAATTTGATAGATCTTAGTGGGTCCAAGTAAATAAATGGTGTGCATTTGATCAAAAATTCTATATCAATGGTAAGCAATGAGTCAAAAATTTAGCATGGATATGTCGATGATAAGTTTCAAGACCTTGAGTACTTGAATAGAAATCTAATAATGCAGGATGTCTGATAGATATCAATGTGTCCAAGTAAATAAATGACACAAATTTGATCATAGATTCCATATTAAAGGTGAGTGATGAGTAAACAAATTAGAGGATCTCAAAGATAAATGAAAAGATGTGAAGTGTCTTAACCATGTTTAACTAGCAGAAGATCTATGACTCATGGTCATTCATATAGGGGTAGATTGATGGTGCTTGATAGTTAAGAGGTAATGTTACTTGTCCAAATTCGATCAAGATCAATGGTAAATACTAAAGGTTGAATATAGTGGGTTTAAGAATAATAATGGTCTTTATTTAAATGTTAGGAAGTGGATCAATGGTCAAAATTAAAGATTAAAAGACAAGAGATTTCAAGTGGAGAATAATTGTGACCTAGGTTGAAATGGAGGAAAATCCTAAAAATCTCATCATATCACCATTATATCTCAATCAAATATTAAAATTATACATAATTATATAGTGATAGGTTATCAACATAAGGTTCGAATGCCATGAACCTCTGGTTCAAAGATTTAAAACATGTAGGGTCCATCCTTTTGGGTTGTAGTATTGTTTTATGATTGTGATCTTCACTCATTAATGAAGGATCCATGCATATATGAGTTCTTAGATTCTATAGGGTCTAGAGGTATGATATGTCTATTTATACCTAATATAGAGATTGATAAGGAAGCTATGTGACCTGTAGGTTTCACATCAATATATAGATATAAGAAAACTAGTAAAAGAGATTGGTTTTCAACATATAGTAGACCTATGATCATATATTGAGTAGGGGTAGATATGAATGGTTATAGAGAGTTGTCTCATCTTTCAATATGGTCTCATCCCTAACAAACAACCATTAAGAGTTGTATTGGGCATGGCTTTATCAAGTACATAGATATAAGGACCTTGTCATCAATGAAGAAAGTGAAGATGGCATGGAAGATCATAGTAAATAAATGTGGGGATTAGAGTAGAATAGTGTATGTTTTAATTTTTTTTATAAGCTTTGAGGATCTTTCCTCCTATCAATGATCATAACTCATCATCTATAAAATAGACCCTTGTATTCTATTCCATTTGTTGGCTAATGAGAAAAACATGAAGATTTTGGAGTGAATGAAGGTTAGATTGATGATTATGGATTATTATTGATTTTCCTTGGTTAAAATTCTCTCACTCTCTCCCTAACCTTTCTCCTATATCTTCTATTCATTCCATTTGGAACAGCTCTCTCTAAGAATTTAGGACACTCTCTCACTTTTGATAAGAAGTTCTCTTAATTCCTATAAGAGTAGGGAGACTCTCATTTGATAAGGATAGACCTTGTCAAAAATTGTATGAAATATCTATTAAAGTTAATAAAGACTTTCTTCACCTACCTCTTACTTTTGAACTATGTTTAGGAAGCTTGGCATGATGGCATTGTGAAGGAAAATATTCCATGCCCATTGTCCTTCTTTCTTGACTATTTTAGGGTGTTTTATAGTTGATTGTAGGTTTGTATTTGTGTTATTTCTAACATTTAGGTATGTTTGGTATGAGTCTTAGAATTCTTCCTTACTTAATTCATTTCATCCTAAACCTAATGTATGAAATACTTATGTAATGAGTTAGATTTTAAGATTGTGTGAGCTAGTAGTCTTATGCTTCTTCAGTGTATGTTTCATACTCATGTGAGTTCTCATTTAATTTGGTGCATCACCCTTTATATTTATTAGGAGCCTAATTTCCCATTTCTAACCCTTTTACTAGTGCAAACATTAGTATAGGTAATCCATCAAGAGGAATCCGACCTTCTCTAGAAGTTCAACCCCACCATAGGTGACCCACAGCCTAGGGTTTTCCTAATAGTGTAGCTAAATTAGAGGGATATTTAAGAAACATCTCTAAGGGTAAAAATTTATGATACAACAATGAATTTAAACAACAGTAATTAATTATAAAATAATTAATAACATTATTAATCAAATAAATTTCCCATCGAACCCACTATATCAAAGGTAAAATTTAAAACCTATGGGTTAATTGAAAATTATGACTTGTATATTGGGATAAATATTCCTATAAAATATTATGAAAAAGAGACAATAGGATAAAATGACAGAAAAATATAAAAATAGAATAGTGAAATTTGGGAGGCAAAATTTTAGTACAACATAAAGGCATCGTGATTTTTAGCCAAATGTCTAATCTTTGAAGGAGTTCACTATTGATACCAATATTATTTTAGATACATTTATTAGACCATTTATAACACCCTTATTCACACTATTGTCTATGGAAACTTCCTTCACTTAAAATTACTATGTTTAAGCATCCAAATAGATATCATCCCCAAAGACATACTCACTATATAAATGACTATCATTCAAATATTTTTTTATTTGACTATTCATTTTCACATATTTGATCCATTAAACTATAATTTAACCTATTACTTCCCTAACTGAATGATATTTTACAGTAATAATTATTATGTCTAGCATTTTCATAGAAAAATCTATTTACTAATAATTTTTCAAAAAAGACTAAAGTATATGGTGAAATATATTTATTAACATTTCCAATGAGATATAATTTATAATGAACTATGATTATAATTTTAAATGCACTTTGTTGGGTGAATATTTTATTGACCAGCTAACTAGTGAGAAAAATAGATCTCTTCACCATAGCATAGGGAGATTGGTTGGCCAGGTGTGTAAGTTTACCACATCAACAGGGGACAAATCTCTCCTCTCATCAAGGGGAGGTTATCTATAGGTATAAAGGGGGCTATATGCTATATATATATATATATATATATATATATATATATATATATATATATATATAAAGTAACAATTAGGGGTAGGATAAACCATCCATCTCTCTTCTTTCAGAGATGATGCTCACAAATCAAAGGAGAAATCCTAGGTGATTGGTGAATGTGCTTCTCTTCTTTCAAAAGTGACATTCAACCAAGAGCTAGATCCCTTCCTAAATAGTAGAAATCTTGGTGAAATGATAGAAGGCACTTCTCTTCTTTCAGAAGTGCTTGTTCTTGAAAACAATAGGAATTTTTATGGTAACAAGTGACTGATAACAGGGTAAAAAGTAACCAATAATCTAAGATGTAGCACAAAGTCTCCACCTTGACTTTCCAAGAGTGAGATACAAAGAACAATGAGGGCACAACATTGTCCCAAGGTGCTTTACATAGAAACAAAACACAAATACACACTGAAAACAACTATGACAACACAAAGTCTAAAAGTAGCTGGCTTCAAGACACCTTCCTAATTACTTCCACTAGTTCTACTTGTTAGATCAAATAAACAAGAATGCTTCTAGGAAAAATACATAAGAACAATTTCCTAAAGTAGCACAAGCTATAATAGCAAAAAGTATGCGTATGCAATTAATTTGTTCTCTTATTTAATTAAAGAAATATGAACAATAATCTGAGCTCAAAGTCTCAGTAATGCCTTTCAATTTGGGCAGAGTTTTGCTTCTAGTAAAGGGAAAATATCCCTTTTAAATGATGTAAGAGATTACATTATATAGATGCCTAAGGGAAGCTTGGAATTTTGTCCCAAGGAGTGACCCATGCTACGCATTAATTCCTTGGATGTATTTTTGATTCTGACAGGGAGGGCCATGCTAGAGTAGGGCAACTACCTTAACTGTGGCATGTTGATTCATCTCCAGTGTCTTCCCCCAAGCCTCAATCACTCATTCCATTATCTACTACCCACACAATTGTCCATGTTCCCTTTACTTCAAAGTTAACAAACAAGCTACCTTTCAATACTTGCAGGCCTCAAATATCTACTTGGTGAACTGCTCCACCTATTGGGAAAAACTCTTGCTAAGATTTCCCTCTTTGCCTCTTCTCCCTTTTGGTCCTGGCCTTAGGGTATTTGAATGAATTGGGTCTATTTTTTAATCTTGCAAATCTCAATAGACACTTCATTGTGGCAGATTTGACGTATGTGTGTCTTTCCTCTTTTGAAGGTTACTGGCTAGTTAGTCATCCTAAATTTGATGTTTACGGGCCTATCTTTCTTCTTAGCAACCCCTTTGTGTCTTTCTTGCTTGTTATGGTGGCTTTCCACTTTTGACACCATCAAATGCATGTGGTGGCATCCACTTAATTTAAAATAAGCTTTTTGGAAAAAGCTTTGAAACTAGTTAGAGGCTGAAAGCATGGATGCAGACGCTTGGTAGCTTTTGTTGCATTGGGATGGGACACGTGGAAAGTTATACCACTTTAAACCTTCATTTGAAACTATCTTAGCATGTGACACTTGGTAGCTTCTACCACACTTTGAGGCTCGACCCTTCTTGAAGGGAACTTGCCCTTCAGGGTCTTGGACAAGGTCCATTTTTTAGTGTTGAGTGTCCCTTGCAAGGGTACCTACCCTTTTGGATCATCCAGATGGCCTTCAAGCTTTAATTTCATAGGAGGACTATCATTCCTTTATTTCCTTTAGATAAAATTTCTGAAGGAATTCCTTCGGATAACTTGTCTGAAGGAAATCTTTCCTTGACTCTACATCTTTGTGTTAGGGGTGCTCCATCTTTGACATGTGACGCCTTCCACTACTTTTAACAAGTGGCACATGGTATCTTCTACTAGAATAGGTGAGTACATGTATAAGCATCTTCCTAATTCATAAGAGCTCTTATAAACCTTTGAGAGTCTGGTGGAAGAAGACATGTGGCAGCTTCTGCCAAACTCTAGAAACACTCATAGAAATAGTCGAAGCTCATTTCTGGTAATCACATGGATGATGACACTTGTTAGCTTCTACTGATTCTCACCAAGGACACATGGCATCTTACACTACATCATATTGAAACCTTCCACCATCGACACTTGGTTCTTTCTACTCTAAGGCTTTTCTTAGCTGCTCCTTTCCTTACTTTCGATCAGGCTTTCTTCCCAGGTGAATTCCTTCAAACAATTTGTGTAAAGGATTCTACTTTGCCTTTTGCCTTATTCATTCTTCTAAAAGATTTCACTTTGTTCATTTTGGCTCATAGCCCTCTATAAGGGCACTTGACTTGATTCATAGCCCTCCATAGGGGCATTTATTCCTTCAGCTGTGGGGCAACCCCTTGAACCTACCGATTGAATCGACCAATTGAACCATCTTTTGGTTCAAGAATTCAACAGTTCAATCTATTCATTCTTCACTATTTGGCTATCTTTTTGATCTCTTTGAACGAAGCACATCAAACCAATAGGTCATTGAACTTGTTGAATCATTAAACCAACATGGTTCAAGGTTTAATGGTTCAATCCTTGCTTAGATGGTTGCCGATGGACATTTTTTATCAAACCAAGGTGCTAAACTAGTCCCAAAAAATGCCTCAGTGTTGGAAACTTGCCCCTTTTTGATTGAATGCACCTAACAAAGCCATTGAAGCCATTGAACCAACTAGTCCCTTTATCAAAAAGTTTGGAAAATGAGGAAATTGAAAGCTCAAAACAAATTCTAAAAAGGGAAGAGACAATTTCGGTCTTGTACGACCAAAATAGTTCATATGTTGTCCCAAAAATGAGAAAGATGTTTTTGAGGACAACAGTTGGCTCTTGTTGGGGAAATTTTATCAGATAAAAACTTAGAATAGTTGAGGGGAGTAGAAACTAGAATATCCAATGCCTTGAAGTATGCCATTGGGCTATGGATTCGTTCTACCCAAAAAGAAAGGCTCCAAAAAATGAAAATGAAAAGAACAAAACAAAAACAAAAGACTATAAAAATATACATATGTATAGGGGAACTCATTTGATACTTCAAGAGTTGAAGTGCTTCAAATGTTGCCCATTATGAGGTAGAGAAAAGAGAGTGCCATCTTGATACTTCAATAGAAAAATATTTTCACTGTTGAGCTGATGAATAGTAAAAGGGCCCCTCTATAAGGAATCAAACTTTCCATGCATCCCCTTTAGTTCTCTTCTCTTGTCTCATAGTAGGACTTGATCTCCAATATGGAAATCACGATTCTTTGCTTTTTGGTCAAAGAGCTTCTTCACTAGACCTTGATGTGTAGCAATTTGGTCCACCACTATAGTTCTCTACTCTTCCAGCTTAGTCAGGCACATGATCCTCTTATCAGGGGAACTTTCATACATTTGAACTTTAATTGCCTTATCCAATTTCAATGTTGGCAATTCCAAGGTGATTGGCATTTCAACATTGAGTCCATAAATAAGTTGGAAAGGAGACATACCAATCACCCTCTTTGGCATAATTATGTCTACCCATAGAGCATCAACCAATGCTTTATGCCATCTCCTTTGGTTGTCATCCACCAGCTTCTTGATGATAGCCACCAGGTTCTTATTGCTTGACTCAACCTATCCATTCCCTTATGGAAACTGATTAGAAGAGTGGGGGAGTGTAATTCTATAGTAAAAATAGAATTGAGTAATCTCCTGGGAAGTGAAATAAGCTACATTATTAGTGATAATCTTGGTTGGGACCCCAAACCTAGAAATGACATTCTCCTTGAGAAAATTGAATACTAATTTTGAAGTAGCATGTTTGGTTGGAATTTATTCCACCCACTTGGTGATGTAATCTATTGTTGTAAGGACATAATCATGTCTATAACTTAAAGATGGGTCTACAACTCTAATAAAATCAATTCTGTACTGCTAGAATGGCTCCTTTATGACCACTAGCTTGAGAGGTAGGGCAGCTAACTTGGATCTCCCAACAAACTAATGGCATAGTTCACATCCCCTGACCCACTTGTATGCATCTTGAAAGATATTTGGCCAATAGTACCAAGCTCACATGATATTATGGGTAGTTATAGGGGAAAAAAAATGTCCTCCATAGGCAAAATCATGGAAGGACTTTAGAAGTTGGCTTTGCTGCTCCTTGTCCACACAGTGAATGAACACTCCATCAAGGATCCTCTTGTATAGGCCATTATCCCAGAGCACAAAATTTATAGCTTTCAGCTTGATGGTTCTCCTTTCTTTATAAGATAGGTGAGTGGGACACTCACCATAAGTAAGGAAATGAGCAATACCTAAATACCACTCATTCATGGTGGAGACAAAGAGGACTGTTGGTGTGTCTTCCACCTCTAATTATTTATGCTTTGTTCCTTTGGCTTATTATCAGTAATTAATTAGCATAGCCCCTTTCCATGCACCAGCTTTGTTGGCCTAATGACTAGATCAAACTCCTAGATCTTTATAACCCAATTGCCTCTTTTTGTCCCAAACTCTTGCTAAGTTAGTATGGATTTGACTGTGGTGTCAGGAACTAAGGCAATAGTGTTTGAATTCAAGATGTAGAAGTGGAAATTCTTCACTGCCTTCAACACTACATAAGCATGCTTCTCCATGTTTGAGTACTTCAACTAATGAGCTTTGAGAGGACAACTCATGAAGGAAATAGAGGATTCTATACCTTCTTTATTCTATTAAACTAGAATGGCTGAAAGCGTGTGTTCTAAAGTATAACTATAAATGGTGAACTCTTTATCATAGTTTGGACAAACTAGAATTGGGGCATGAGCAATGGTAGTCTTGATGTCCTCAAATGGTGACTTGCATTCTTTAATCTAGCTAAAGGTGGCCTTTCCCTTCATCATGTTTACATTGTGCCTAGTCTTCTCAGCAAATTTGAGGATGAACCTCTGTAAGAAATTCACCTTTTTGAAGGAGTGAATAGTAGTCTTACTTGTGGGAAAGGTAAGCTCTTGGATAGAATTGATTCTATTTAAATAAATTTTTATGCCTCCTTTTGACACAATGTGTCTAAGAAGTTTCTCCTCTGTTACTCCAAAAATTGACTTCTTGAGGTTTAAGGAAATGCCATTTTGGCAATAGCGTTCTAGCACTTGTTGTAAATGGTGCACATGATTTAGGTGATGCTTAGAGAAGATGTTCAAGTCATCAAGATAAACTACAATGAACTTACCCATATAATCGTTGAAGGCAAGGTCCATTGCTCTTTAGAAGGTAGCACCAGCATTTATCAAGCCAAAATGCATCCTTTTATATGCAAATGTGCCCCAAGGTGTGGTGAAAGCAGTCTTATGTTGGTCTGCCTCACCAACTTTAACCTGATTATATCCTAAGAAGCCATCTAGCATTGATAACATATCCAAACCTGTCACTATCTAAAGCACTTGATCTATGATTGGCAAAGGATAATTATCCTTCAAGGATGCATGATTCAAATTTCTAAAATCCACACAAAGGTAAATTTCATCATGCTTCTTCCTTACATGCACTATATTTGCAATCCATGTGGAATGATGGATTGGGAAAATAATCCCAACATTTATCATTTTTTGTATCTAAAATAGAATAGTACCTAATATTTTTGAATTATACTGCCTAGACTTTTGCCTGTAAGGTGTCGAATCAGCCTTGAGTGGAATGTCATGTCAAATTTCATCAAGCTTGAGTGACTTTATGTCATCATAGGAGTATGCTAGGACATCCATGTACTGGTTGAGAAAAGTGGTGAACTTGAACCTCTCCTTCGGAGTACAACATTTACCAATGTTAACCATCTTGGGATCTCCCTTGGTTCCCAAATTTATTTGATCAAACTCCTAAGAGAAGCTTGAATCCATTTGCTACTATTTTATGAAACTGTCATGCTTATCAAATAGCTTCTCAAGGGAAACTAGGCCTTTGGGAATCTTGTTCCCTTTGAGTTGCAAGAAATCATCACCTACATCTATATTTGATTCAAGGGCTGGTTCACACTTCTAAGGTTCACTACCTTCAAAATGTAGTCATTCAAAGTTGTCTTTTTACTCTAAGAAGGCAATGATTTGGTCGTCACTATTGAACACTTGCCAATGACTAGCATTATCAAGTATAATTAGTCTAAAGACTAACTCAATAGTGTATTTGTCTCCTTTGAAATTGGGGTGGGGGACTAAGAGAGTAGCTAAAATAGCCAGTGCATCTATTCAGTCATTGAATTCTCTAGGAATGGTAGAGATGCTGAAAGCATCAAAGCTTTGAATTTGGTCCCAGAATAGATTGTGGTAATGACACAATCTTTCATTCTTGGTTTGATATAGGTTTTGCACCTGATAAACCACTGGTTTGGTATCTCCTTTAGCATGAAGGAGCTTGATGCCTTTGTCTCAAGCAACCCTCAATCCAAGCAATAGAGACTCATATTCAGATGTGTTATTAGTGTTGCTAAACTACAACTTGTAGGATGAAGGAAAATATCTCCTTAAGGAGATATCAACACAACTTTGGCTCCTGAACTAGTGGAGGAATAGTTGCCATCAAATTCAAGAATCCATACCTCATTTGATACTAATTTTTCTTTGGATTCTTCTTCATTCAAAGGAGGAGATTCCTTCACACTTGCATTGCACTCTACTAGTTCTTCTATTGTTTTAGCTGAATGCATTTCTAGGTTATCACTTGTAGGAGCTTCATCAAATGCCTCGTGAACTTCATCCATGGATAGAAAGTAGTTACCCATGCCTGAAGACTCAAACACAATTTGAGCTTCAGGTGCTGAGGTCTGGGTAACCACATATTTCACTTCCTTCTTAGGGATCAGCCTCTTCATAACACATTTGATTGGAATCCTTGCCTCAGATAAGTCCATACTCAATTCACCACCAACATCCCTACATAAATTCTGCCCAAGAAGGATGCCATATGATCCTAGGACATCGGCTACCAAGACAGTCATCTTGATTCTTTTGTCTGGGAATGCTATAAACACAAATTGGGCATTTTAATTTGTCCCAACAGAGGTACTTACTTTTTTTTTCCATGGACAAACATCTACCAAACATCTTGGTTAGTGTGAGGTTAAAGGATCTAGCTACTTTAGTAGGCATGACATTGTCTAAAGCTCTAGAATCAATGATGCAATTATTCAGCTGCCATCCATTTATTAGCAATGAGACATAGAAAGGTTTAGTCTTACTAGGAGCATCAAGAGGGGTAATGACAAGATTATTCCTGGTGGGTGCATTCCTAGGGGAATCATGTGTCACCTTGGGAATTGCTTATTCAATAAGGACATTTAGGTTTTTAACACATTAAACCAGGTTATCTAATTGCTCAAGATGGGACTACAAAAATTCAAATTCAGACATTTGAATTTTGGTTTTCTTTATATGGTCAATGATATCAAATGTTGGAAATGAACTAGGTATAGAGGATGGGAGTTCAGCCTTTTCAGTTTTGGGAGGGGGAAAACTGGACTACAAATTTAAAGTTGAAGGTGTATAAATGTTTTGGGTACTTAACTTTCTAGCAGTCATCGGGTCCTTTGGCTGGAAGGGCAGAGTGGTCCCATGCTTAGTAATTGAAACTACTAGTTGAGGTTACTCCTCTATCTTTTCTTTATCAAATTGTTGAGCAGATTGGTTCTTGGACTAGGTGAATACAACATATGACCCCTCACCTGTATTGCCTTCACTTTTGGGTTCATCCTGATAGTTTAGGAAACCAATATTGGAGTTGTCAGGTAATTCTTCTTCTTCCTCAGTGAAGAGATTAACATCATCTTCAGCACTCAACTTAGGCTGGAATGAAAAATATGATTTAGCTTCAAGATATCCAACCTCTAAGTTAGTTGGAGGTGCTTCAATGGCAAGATTATTCCTCTAAAGGGGAGGAAGATGATTGGTTTGCCCTTGGTTCCTAGAAACGTGTCCTTGGTAGGACTGATTAGGGAATGTCCTCCTTGGTACATCTCTATAGGAAGGAGAAAATGGCATTCATTATGCCATTTGTTTCTTGAGGGCTAGCAATTCATTTGTTAGCTTCTGTACCATTAGATTAGTGGTGGCTGAAGGGGAGTATTCAAAGGAAGAAGAAGACTTACCTTTGTGTGGATCTCTCCTTATCTTTCCTACCAAGATAAGGTCATCTTCAACTTTAGTAGCCAAATCCTGAGGAGCCTCAAGGTCTATGTGGCTAGCTCTTCTTAGTAGAAAACTCACTTTAGGTAGTTGTGAGTTGATGAAGAAGCATTTGAGGTTTTCAAGGGTTGACTAAGCAATAACAGGAATTTAGTTCCTCAGTTTATCAAACTTTTCTATGAAACCCCTCATAGGCTCATGAGTTTCCTTCTTCATTTGTGTGAGCTAGGCCAATAAGGTGTGCACATCTTTTTTAGGCTTGAACCTAGCTTTGAGTGTGTCATAGTTAGTTACTGATCTAGCTTGTAGATGGTAGAACTTGTCTACAATAACAACTTATAACATTTTCATGAAAAGCCTAACTGCCACGTTCTCAAATTCCATGCCTATCACACCACAAGATATACTAAAGGCTACAACATGTTTCTCAGGATGAACTTTTCCATCCCCAAAAAAATTAGGGAAATTCTTTCTTGAGTTGCATGGAAGTTCATGCAGGGGTGGAGTCAGATTCAGTGGGCCAAAAGAGTTACCACAGGGGCCTCAAACTGCCATGATTAGATTATTAAAAGTAGGGATAACAAATATGGGTGGAACTTGGATAGGCAAGGATCTAATAATAGGAAGAAAAGTAGCTCTACTTGGTGTTGGTGTCCTGGTATAGGTAGGAGGGACACTCCTGGATCGTTAAACTTGAGGTTGGGGAGAAAGTAAGTCAAAATTTCCTTGTTGTGCCAACTCAAAGATAGCATCAACAACATCTTGAGCTTTTTGGCTTCTAGTATAGCATGGAGTTGCCAGATTGTGAATCAAAAATGGAAAAGGACTTGTATTACTTCAATTTGAACCTTGAGGCTTCAAACTACTTGTCTTTCCCTAGCAGAGTCACCAAAAATTGTTGGGTGAATATTTTGTCAACTAGCTAACTGGTGAGCAAAATAGGTCTCTTCACCATAACATAGGGAGATTGGTCAGCCAGGTGTCTAGGTTTACCACATCAACAAGGGATCTCTCTTCTCATCAAGGGGAGGTTCCTTATAGGTATAAAGGGGGCTATATGCTATATATATGCAGAAAGTAACACTCAGGGGTAGGATAAACCATCCATCTCTCTTCTTTCAGAGATGATGCTCACAGATCAAAGGAGAAATGATGGGTGATTGGTGAAAGTGCTTCTCTTCTTTCAGAAGTGACATTCAACCAAGAGACAAATCCCTTCCTAAATAGTAGAAATTCTAGTGAAATGATAGAAGACACTTCTCTTCTTTCAAAAGTATTTGTTCTTGCAAACAATAATAATCTTTTTCGTAACAAGTGACTGATAACATGGTACATAGTAACTAGCAGTCTAAGATGTAGCACAAAGTCTCCACCTTGACTACCCAAGAGTGAGATATGAAGAACAATGGGGGCACAAAGTCATCCCAAGGTCCTTTACATATAAATAGAAAACAAATACACACTGAAAACAACTATGACATCACAAAGTTTGAAAGTAGTTGGCTTTAGGACAACTTCCTAATTACTTCCACTAGTTCTACTTGTTAGATCAAATAAACAAGAATGATTTTAGGAAATAGACATAAGAAAAATTTCCTAAAGTGGCATAAGCTATAACAGCACAAAGTCTACAAGTAACTTGTTCTCTCATTTAATCAAAGAAATATGAACAATAATCTAAGCTCAAAGTCTCAGTAATGCCTTTCAATTTGGGTAGAGTTTTGATTTTGGTAAAGGGAAGATCTCCTTTTCAAATGATTCAAGAGATTACATTATATAGAGGCATAAGGGAAGCTTGGAACTTTTTCCTAGGGAGTGACCCATGCTACACATTAATGCCTTGGATGCACTTTTGATTCTGTTAGGGAGGGTCATGCTAGAGCAAGGCAACTGCCTTAACTGTGGCATGTTGATTCATCTCCAGTGTCTTCCCCTAAGTGTGAATCACTCATTACATTATCTACTACCCACTTATTTATCCATGTTGCCTTTACTCCAAAGGTGAAAAATAGGCTATGATTTTAATGCTTTAAGACCTCAAATATCTACCTAGCAAACTACTCCACCTACTAGGAAAAATTCCCACTGAGATTTCCCTCTTTGCCTTTTCTCCCTTTTGGTCCTAGCCTTAGGGTATTTGAATGCATCAGGGTCATTTTTTAAGCCTGTAAAGCTCAATAGAAAATTCATTATGGCAAAGTTGACATTTATGTGTCTTTCCTCTTTTGAAGGTTACCAGGTAGTTAGTCATCCTAAATTTGATGTTTATGGGCCTATATTTCTTATTAGTAACTCCCTTTGTGTCTTTCTCACTTGCTATGGCCACTTTTTACTTGTGACACTATCAAAGACACATGGTGGCATCTACTTAATTTAAAATAAACTTTTTGGAAAAAGCTTTGAAACTAGTTAGAGGCTAGAAATGTAGATGTAGATGCTTGGTAGCTTCCACTACACTGGGATGGGACACATGGTGAGTTCTACCACTTTGAACCTTCATTTTAAACTATGTCTCGACATGTGACACTTGGCAGCTTCCACTACACTTTGAGGCTTGACCCTTCTCAAAGGGAACTTACCCTTCAGGGTCTTAGATAGGGTCCATTTCTAAGTGTTGAGTGTCCCCTACAAGGGTACTTACCCTTTTGAATCATTCGAGTGGCCTTCGGGCTTCAATTTCTATGAAGGACTATCATCCCTTTATTTCCTTTAGACAACTTGTCTAAAGGAAATCTTTCCTTGACTCTGCATCTCTGCATTAGGGGTGCTCCATCTTTGACACGTGGCACCTTCCACTACTTTTAACAAGTGGCACATGGCATCTTCCTCTTGAACAAGTGAGGAAACATGAAAGCATCCACCTAATTCATATGATCTCTTAGAAACCTTTGAGAGTCTGGTAGAAGAAGACACATGGCAGCTTCCACCAAACTCTATAAACACTCACAAAAATAGTCAGAGCTCAAATCTGGGAATCATATGGATGATGACACTTGTTAGCTTCTACTGATTCTCACTAGGGACACAAGGCATCTTTCACTGCATCATATTGAAATATTTCACCGTCGACACTTGGCACTTTCCACTCTCAAGCTTTTCTTAGCCGTTTCTTTCCTTCCTTTCGATCGAGCTTTCTTCCCAAGTGAATTCCTTCAAATAATTTCTTTGAAGGACTCTACTTTGCCTTTTGCCTTGTTCATTCTTCTGAAAGAGTTCACTTTATTTTTTTTGGCTCATGGCCCTTTGCAAGGGTACTTGACTTGATTCGTGGCCCTCCATAGGGGCATTTGTTCCTTCGACTGTGGGCCAGCCCCGTGAACCTATCAATTGAACTGATCGATTAAACCATATTTTCATTCAATAGTTTAATGGTTTAATCTATTCATTCTTCATTATTTGGCTATCTTTTTTATCTCTTTGAACCAAATGCATCGAACTAATAGTTCATTGAACTCGTTGAACTATTGAACCAACGTGGTTCAAGGTTTAATGGTTCAATGGTTCAATCCTTGCTTAGATGCTTACCAATGGACATTTTTGATCGAACCAAGGCACTGAACCAGTCCCAAAACTGCCTAAGTGCTAGAAACTTGCCCCTTTATGACTGAACTCACCCGAAGAAGCCATTGAACCCATTGAACCAACTAGTCCCTTTACCAAAAAAGTTTGGAAAATGAGGAAATTGAATGCTTAGAACAAATTTTGAAAAGGGAAGAGATAATTTTGGTCTTGTATGACTAAAATAGTTTAGATGTTGTCCCAAAAATGAGAAAGATGTTTTTTAGGACAACACACTTATAGTTGTAATATTTTATTGTATAAATTTGATGGAATAAAGTTTTCATTTTTGGGGATATTTCAATATTTGTGATAGAAATTGATTGTATTTGCCTCTTGTTTGATATTAGGCAGAATCACGTTGGATTATTTTCAATATATAATAAAATTTGAGCCTTTTTATTTTATTTTCCTAATGGTTGGCATGCACATGACACCTAACTACATAATATGGTAAACACACTTGAGGTGTGCCTCATTGTGCCATATTTATTAGAAATTTACAACATGCATGCCAAAGTGGTAAATGGGTTTAAATTTTTTGAAAATGCGTATCATATTCAAGCCATTTAAATGTTGTTGAATTTATATCTATGATTTCCAAATGAATTTAATTAAGGATGTCACATAATTTTAAAAAAAAAAAAAAAAAACCTTTTCTACTCATATTCCAAAATCATTACATTCAATAATAACACACTTTATTGATGAAAAATAGTTGTGACATGTATGCCAATACATAAAACCATGTCATAAATTAATATTTAGATCATTGTAATTTTTAATAATATATGTATTAGTAAACCTTATGACTTAAAACTAGTTTAGACAATTTTATATATTGTGTGCTAGAAGAAATTCTATAGTAAATGTTAGTTTTTTACAATTATTATAAATTCAAGGTTATGAAATGATTATGGACATTTTTAATTAAAGTCTTTTATTTTATATTTAAAAAAATAAATGGATGGTTATATGGAATGATATCAATAACATATACTCTAAAACTAAAATTTTCTTACCATTCACTCTTTTTTATGGCATGAAACTTTTGTGATTAGAAGTTGTTGTAATATGTAGTTGATGGTAATTTAGACTAATATAATAATATAAGAATCATCTATGATTAATTGTTATTTTGGTGGTTAAAACCTATTATTTTTTAATAGAGTAATTATTTATAATACTACATTATAATATTTAAAGTGTGTTAGTTAACAAATTTTAGTTATATTCATGATTATTTACAAAATATAAAAACTTCATACATAAAGTTTTTTTTAAGAAATATAAGTTATTTTTATTATTAAAAGTAATTATAAACATGTTTATATTCATAGAGAAGTGGAAATTTGAATAAACTAAGATAATTTCAACTCTTAAGGGCACAAAAAATTACAATTGTAAATTTTATAATCTTATAACAAAGTTGATGGAAATTTGTGGGCATTATAGTAATTTATTTCTTTAATATTTCAAAAATGTAATGAAACTTTATAATATGATATAGGTGATTTTATTATAGGAATAAACCAATTTTAAAATTTATAACTCTAATATGACAACATGACTAAAAATAATGTATTTTCAATATCAATTGATGTTGATTATGAAAATTTGAAAATTTTAGCTAGTGTATCTTGGTATTGTCATTATACGGAAGAATACATTAATCAATCATGTTCCCTAGTGGTTATAAAATAAACAAAAGAAATACCTTATATAATGGAGATTATAATTTGACAATCCATTCTAAATATTCCATGTTCTTAACAAGAGTTTCAAAATCTATGAAATAATATGACAAAATCCATATGTGAACAATTTTATATTTGTTAGCATTTTTTCTAGTCTTTAAGTTGTATTTTTTTAAACTATATAAATTATTGCATTTTTTTATGGTTAAATTATGTGTTATTATTCCTAATATACCTTAAATTATATATCATCCCATTTATTGGTATAATATATAATTATAACCTTTGTAATTTTTTAATTTATACTCAAGACTTGCATTAGAAAGCACCACATTTATATGTGGAAGACAATTTGGGTAAAAATACACACATTATGAATTATCCATTTTGATCACCATTTGATAAAAATTAAATTTCAATAATTTTTTATGGATGGGTATGGTTGGGTTGGAACATCACGGATGTAAGAAGGTGAATAGTATTTGTGCAAAATATGATTTCTGAAATTATATGTAGTTCTTAATTTAAAAGAACATTTGGTAGATTAAATATTGTAAATCACTTTACAAGTGATAGAAAGCAGATACATTTTTACAATGTTACTTTTTTATATGAAATTTAACAATGATTATCTATGGATAAAATTTGTAAATGATGATAATTTCCTTTGCATGTGCATGAAAGTATCCCATATGTTGTTATAAGGTTTTAACTACACCATTGTTTAGGAGAATAAATCATTATGAACACTAATTAGATTACATGAGAACCTTTATATCCAAAAATTCAAAAATGATTTTATTATATAACTTTAGATGACTTGAAAATGGTTTATCCTCATTCTTAAGAGTCGTATCTAATACAAACTTAGATTTTCTATGTTGAATCCATGCCTTGATTAGTGGCAATTCCTTGCTTTCCAATTATTTAAGGGATACTATTATTTACATTTGTTTTGGGATGATGGTAATGGTTTTTTATTGAACCAAATAGAGAATATATTAGGAAATAAGTTTTATAAAAATTAAATCAATCCCCTATTTAGATATTTATTTCTTCATATTGTAATGTTGAGACCAACATGAATTGTTTTTTCACTTAGATTTTTACTATCATGTTTAAAAACACATTTTTTTGTTTCATGTGTTAATGGTACATTTTTAAAGAGATGTGGTCTGATTAGGCAGGAAAATGTGGATTGTATCCCTCCTCCCCCAGGATGGTTTTAATTAAATATCTAGTGTGCCTCTTGAGGTAACCCTAGGGCCTAGGAAAGTGGATGAATCATTAATACTATTTTGGATCCATTATCTAAGATGCATATCTAAAATTGATTTATAGTATAAAAAATTAGGTAGAGTCTTGATATTTGGTCCTAGTCATTGAGATGACAATCACTTGTGGTCTAGACATGTTGATCACTGAGGGTAATTCAATGGTCATGATTCATGCTCTTCAAAATAAAATATCTAAGGTTGAATAATAAATAATTTCTTATATTCGATTTCACCTTGGTTGAAAAAAATTTATGTGTGGAGTGATCAACATTTCTTCCATGAAGCCAATGTGGTTGTCTACTTCCTAATAAACTATGGAATTTCATAATTAGAGGAACTAGTGGTGGATAATATAGCACATGTGTAGCCTATTATCTCCTCATTTCCCATGGTTTATTTGGGAATTTGATTGCATGGGTATTTCTAAGGCATTTAATTCTTTGAGTTGGTCCAACCCACCCATTTATCTCTATATACTTGTGCATTTAATTATCCTCATGATTATCAATCTTGTCCATAAACATGGTGCTTGATTTTCAATAGTGGATGATAAAGGGCCATATTTGGTTTGAAAGAAAACTCATGTGGTGAATATGGAATTTTAAATAGAGGTTAGCCTTTGAACTCACCACTTTTGGTTGAGATTATCTTTCCCCTCATTTTATGGATTGAGATTCTTAGTAGGTATGGATAAACCTTGGTTAGTTTTGGCTATTGAACCATTAGTCAATATTCAATGGAAGATGTGGTAAATTGTGTTATATGGGTAAGTCACAGAGAATAGGCTCAAGTGAGTCCTCTGGGTTCTAATGCCACACACTTCAATCCATCATAATAGTTTTTTGTTAGGCTTTTGTGATGTCTTTCAACAAATTCAATGCAAATTCAGTTTTGGTGTCTATGTTTTCTAGTAATTTGATTATGTTCTTAAAATATAAATAATAATTATTAGATTTGATTTATTTTTTTATTAATTCAGTTAAAAATAAAGGAGTGGTGAAGTTGGTGATTAGGTTTAATCATGGTATCCACATTTACCTTCTTTTTTAGGGGTGATATGAGGTTGGATTGGTTCCATCAACAATTTTTAGGTATTTGGAAGGATGGTTTACAACCCTATTAATTATTTTGAGTAGGTATATTATGTTTAGATGGATAATATGGCCTAGGTGGGGCATCTAATTATGGCTCCCCCATTGGATGAGATCAATAGCCATATCCCAGTCTTGGAATATTTATTGCATGTCAAGTATTCCCCTACCAAAATGGTGGCATTTAAATTGCTCCTATGAGTAGTGAGAAGGGAATTTTTTCTAAAAATTAGGTTTACACTCCCTCATATTATTATTTTAAGGCATACTATAGACATTTACATGCTCATTTTAATGCATACATTTAAGGTTCACATATGGGTGGGAAGAATTTTTAGATCAAGACTAGAGTGGGTGGTGACTTGGCCTCATCTTTAGCTCCTGCTCTATTGAAGGATGTGTTTTCATTGGTGGGTTTTTACATGGATATAGTTGGTGTGATATGAGGATGGGATGTGAAGTATGACTTGGCTAAATTTCCAAGTGGTGCTTATGTGGTGTGTGACTCAAACTTCCCCTCAAAGCCTTGACTGAAAATCTAGTCTTTGTATTTAATGTCCATGTGTCATAATGTTTTTTCATTTTATTGTTTTATCAATTTTGTATAACTATAGTTTTTATTTGTCATAGCATTTTATAAACTCCTTAGTGAGGTTTTTTTGTGACCATTATTTTCCTTGGTGTCTTGTACCCTATGGTTGATAGTACGTAGGTTTATCTATATTTTATTAGATATCTATAAATGGGTGAGGGACTGGTAAACCCTCAATAATGATTAAAAAAATAGTTTTTTATTAAACTTTAAACCTTTTTTAGGTACTAATACAACATATTATACTATCATAGAATGTGGGAGGTACAATATTTATGCATTAGTTGTTACATCCAATATGTTCACACAATATTCCTATACACTCTATTTATACATATGAAATTATAGCTATAATATTACTATCTCATACTTATTATTCAACATGATAATATAGAGATAAGTAAAAAACTTTATCATTCCATACCTAAGTTATCTATATGCCAACACATTATATATATTCAATATTTTACAACAAAGATACCCCTATTTGAAAATGGTTGTGAGAGTAAGGGCCTATTAGTAATACCTATTATTTAAGGAAATGATTCATCAATAACTATTTTTTATATATACTAAGTCATGTATTTTTATCTAATTCTAACAAAGTAAGTTCATAGGGTTGAAAACCATCTAACATGGAAATCTAATTGGCTAGTTTGTAAGATTAAACTATTGAGTATATGTATAATCAAATAATGATTAAAAACCATAAAATTTGAAAAATTATTAGAACATAATTAGATTATGATTTGAAATAAAAAATTCATTGGTAAAAATATATAATTTATAATTCCCAATATTCATGAAATTTGTGGGTTGAGTAGCAAGTGTTATACATATAAAATGTCATATGAGTATCTTGACATTGAAATACCATATGAAGATTGGTTAAGTTATTTTACATAGATGGAATAAACATTAAGTGGATATTTATGGGAAATTTAGGTATATAGGTAGAAGGAGAATAACTTTAATTAATAAAAATTATGATATGTAATGAAAATAATAAATTATTAGGGCGTGAAAATAGAAAAGAAAGGAATAAAAACATAAAACTAGGTATGTTGAGACCTTATTTTCTTTTCAAAATTCTAAGATCACTTTAAAAAAAACATAAGTGACACCATAATTAAATGTTATGGTTAATATTAGATATTTAGTTCGACATGAATGAGGTAGAAATAAAAAGAGGTTAAAATTTTTGATGAGAAAAATAGGTATTTCAACTTTTTGGTAAAATAATTAGGTCTTTTATAATTTATATGGTGTATTATGAGTGGGTTTTAATAATATAATATAGAGATATATAAATATAAGTATGGGATTTGTATATTATATTATGAATGAACATGATATGCCACCAACATTGTGAATTCTCCATGAGTAATACTAAAAATGGTTTGATGAAATATAAAATTATGCATGGCCAATGTGCTAAAACATTACATGATGGCTAATGTAGGAGGAAATTATGGAAATGGTCAATGGCATACATTCAAATGGTAAATGATATATATATATATATATATATATATATTTGATTACATGGATGATGGAAGTCTTAGATAGCCTATTATGTATAGATTTTAGTACATGGCTAATGACATACTATCAAAATGGTTGATGTAGTTATAAAATTGTATGTTATTATGTTTTTACATTTTTATTGCATTTTATCTAATTTTTATCTTATTAGATATTGATTACTTAATTTTTCTTGGCATTTTTAAAAAAAATCCAAGTTCGGATATGGTGGATTATATACATTGACTAGTTTTCTATGTTTTTTTCCATAGTATAAGATGCAAATAAGGTGAAATGTGTTAGTTTGGGATATGGGGTATTGTGAATAGGTGTTGGGTATAAATGGATGTAAACATTTTTTCCATGTTCCTTAATATATGAGAGAAAATAAGTGGTTAGTGCATGGGGACACCATGGTGGTTGTGATTACATTAGAGGATGTTTGTACTATTTTAGATTTATTGATATAATGACACTCCCATGATTGTGATATTTTTTATATAGTAATAGAGAGACAAGCATTTAATTGATGGGCCACTAGGTTAGATCAAAATCATCCTTATGAATATACTATATGATTGAGAAATCTAGTTGTAACATTTATTCTAAAATTATGTAAGGTGATTTTGGACTTATGGTGACATGAGTCTTATGTCATTAGTTTTATGGAGGAGTACCATTGTTAATTATGATGATGTGTTAGGAAAAATTTAAGTAGGGAATGATCTAAAACATGGGTCTTTAGATATGGGTGTAGTTTGTATATGATTTTTAGATTATCTTATCATGGGATAATTTAGTGATAAGAATTATGATATTGGTCATTTCATAGTCATGTATAGGGTGATGGAAGTACCTATATAGCATGCAAGACATTTTCACTAAGTTAAGAAATGGGGTAGGGGACCTTTTATGAGATATCATGTTAGATACGTAATATTGGAGATAGTTTAGAGGGAGGCCATCATATGTAATCCATATATATTCCTAGTTGACACATGGTCAAGATGGCCATATATAGTATGAACTCAATGATTTTCAAGCTTACATGGAACTTCACTTGTGCATAAAGACACATTTATGTGATAAGTTTATTTTATTAGTTAATAATTCCACACCCAAAATAATCTATGTTTGAACACTATAAAGGGAAATACATATGACATAGCCATGGGGAGTATGGGAATAGGGGCCATGACTATGAGTCTTAATTTTTAAACCACATTATACACCTCAACATCAATAGAGGAGATAGTGGTACTAGTAAATGTAGAAATGGTAGAAAGGAAGGATAGATATGTATATGTGCCTATTCATATGGTGGTTATGGTCAAGAATCCAAGGAAAGACATCCCATATGTATAGGCAACCACCCTAATTAAGGATAGATAGGTAAATTATAGACCCTAGGTTTTAGGGAAAGAATGGAAATTGAGGTAGATAATTTAAAGCTCCTTTTACTCTTGGGAATTCATATTAAAAATAATTTAGAAAAAGATATGGAGAGGAATGTCTACTATATGAGATTGAGATAGTTATTTTAATATAATGGGGTAAATGAGGGTCGAGCTTTAGAGAATGACACATGGATGAGAACAAGGATTATGTAGTATTTGGTATGAGATAGGATGGAGGACATGTATGAGTTAGCACATCCAAATAAAAAATATGTGGTTATATTATCACTATATTTCCTAGACTTATAAATGGTCATGGTAGAAAATAAAATAATGATGTAAATATAGATTAACTTTGATATGTAAATTATATTATGTGGGGTTTTATAGAAAAAAAATCAAGGTAGAAATCA